>CALNXK010000077.1:1107500-1185000 GCA_942486035.1 Porites lobata | reverse complement strand
AAAATGTAACCCTGAATGTAATGGTGTAATGTTAATTCGGTTTAGATATGTTTTATCCCGTCTTTCCGAAACATTTTTACCGTTTATACACCCCCCTCCCCCCACCCCCAGATATAGGCCCCGCCTCGTTTATAAGTTCACCCAAAACCCCTTATGAAGTTATATAAACCCAGGGCTTTAACGTGGGATTTTACGGTAGTTCTGAACGAGCTAGGTATGTTCAATAGGTAGCATTCGTGAATGGAAGGTATACGAAAGGGGTACCTTTTTTTTCCAAAACGTTATATAAAAGGGTAAAGGGTTGGACCTCGGGGAGGAACCTCCCTGCATAAAACGTTGTTAAGTAGCGCCCTGTGCATAAAGTAAAAACTATGTAGGGGTAAAGGCAAACTGATAATGAAGAATTGTTTTTTAACCTTTCAGTTCCCCTTGGTTCGATTCAAGAACTACCAGCTGAGACTTGTGACGAAATAAAGAGGAGTGAAGTACACGCTGTTAGCGGGAAATACTGGTTTTCCACTATAAAATCTGGTACATCTGTTTTGGCTTATTGCAATATGGATACCAACGGTGAGTTTAGTCAGTTATAAAATCAGCGACTACCGTTAAGCTGATTGTGCCCTCTGATAAGTTAGTTTATGATTAATTATTAGACGACTGACGTAAATGTTTCATATTTAGTCACAGATGCGGCGACTGATGAAAAATTAACTGGTAGATTTAAACTGATAAGACACGGAGAAAAAAAGACTTAAGAGGAAAAAAGACTCATGGAATCACCAAAGAATGGGTACTCCCCGTGTCACGTGTTAGGGCCTGAGTAAATGCCCATCCATAATTTTTTCATCAATCAATATGTTCGCTGTTCTAGACATTGACGAATGCGGTGCTTCTTCTCCTGTATGTGACATCAATGCAAACTGCTCCAATACTCGTGGATCGTATATCTGTACCTGCAGGACAGGATATACAGGCGATGGAAAAACTTGCCAAGGTAGGATAAATGTCGATTTACTGTGATAACAACGAAGAGGGCAGATTTCTGGGGACTTGTGTGACGCCCAGTAAAAATCGTCAATCCATCGAATCCAGTCCTTTTATATACGGGCAGTGCATGACATCATGCCTCGCCTTTGTTATATACGGGCAGTGCATAAGATTTAAAAGGCCGCGTATTAAGAATTAAAACGTCTGAAGTCCGTTATTTAATGGCGAAAAGTAATGCTGTAGTTACTTAGTAGCCCACCTAGACCAGTGGAAAAAGAAAAACAAAATTATCAACAGCACCTGGTAACCCTAGGTTTTTGGAACAGCCTATATAGACGAACTCTGCTTTAGAAGAATTATGAGAGATGTATAAAAAAACGTTGACGAGTTCAGGCGTGGACAACTCGATGGCGAAGAAGAAGAAAACTCCAAAACGTTTTTGTTTCCTGTTGAGGAAATTCAGACTGCTTTCAACGGGGATCGAACAAGGTTGAATATTTTCATTATTATTACTTTATTATTATTATTTTATTTTATTTTGTTAGCAAGGAGCATAGGAAAGATCCTTGTGGAACTCCAATATTTTTGTTTTTCTAGACATTGACGAATGCAGTACTTCTTCTCCTGTATGTGACAGCAATGCCAACTGCTCCAATACTCGTGGATCGTACATCTGCTCCTGCAAGGCAGGATACAACGGCGATGGAAAAATTTGCGGAGGTAGGAGAAAATAATTAGCTAATCTAAAGGTAAGTTACTTTACTGTTATAACATCGATTATGGAAGTTTCCTAAGGACGTGCGACATCATAGCATTCAAAATTGTGGCTAATGAGATCGGCAGTCCGCTAAATCCGCCGGTAAGTTTTCGTATCCAGCATTGCATGACGTCATACCTCATGTTATGCTTCTGCTGGAGCCTATACAGAGCGAGCAACTTCCATAAACTCTTGTCACGGCGTTTTTGCCAATGATTTTGACGCGAATTTAGGTCCCCCAAACCAGTCAGCAAAAGGAAAAGGCCTGAAACTGGCATTTTTGACCTTTAAATAACTCTGTATCATGAGCCGCCAGTGAAGATCATGCGCTACCTCACTTCCGTCCAAAGTGCAAAGGCGTAAATTTAAATCATCTAGTTCATAATAAGGATTAGATTTGAATAAGGATGTAGGACATTACATTCATACTTATTTATGCATACGGGACACACTATTCTATAATTTAATTTATGTTTACATTACATCACGTACTTATTTTTTCTAAATATATATTACTTCTTTTAAGAAGTAATTACTCAATTGTTGAGTGAGACTGAGTAGGATGAAGAATTTTGCAGATGGAGGAAGATGTTGCGGTGAATAACATCCTCGGAGATCTGCATAATTCTTCACATTATACGAGAGCCTAATTCATTCATTGTCTTATTTTTCATTCAAAATATTTCTTTATTCTTATTTAACAACTTTTCCTCATCGAAGACTTTATTCAAACCTTTCGCCTATTTCCCGGCACAGTTTTTCCTTGCAGTGCTCCCCATCGAGCGATTTGTTTTGCGTATTCTTGCAAATCTTTCGTTCAGTTTTAGTTTAAAATTCAACTATTCCGGATGGTCGTGAACGCCTTTTTTTCAGAATTTACTGGTGAATAATTAGCTAGTCGGCCGAGTGGAAACGACGTTGATCGATACCATATTAAGAACATGCGAGCAATTTACCATCGATTTGATGGCATATTGCTCCATCCTCCAAATATCGTAAACGCCAGTTGATTAGGGGCTTTGAGCCAATCAGAAGCGTCGAAGTATTTTGAATGAATAATTGTAATCAACGTATTCTATTTACGCTATTTCATTTTATCAGCTGTTCATTTATGTTTATCGAACCTTTTTATATATCTATATAGATACTTCAGGGTTATAAGTGTTTAAATTATTTTAAATTATTTTAAGTGATATCAGTTTCGAAAAAATATGTTACCTGAATCACCACCTTTTCTTTTCTCTTCCCGTTTATCAGTTTTCGCAGAGGGACTGACTGACTCCGTTATCTTAGGAGACAATGTGCAACACTTAGCTAATTTAAGCGCATGGCTCAAACGAAGCGAATCTTCAAAATGGAAGCGCTGTTGGCGTGCGTCCGTGGATGGCTGGGCTGCCAGTACTTTTCACAGCGGATGTGACGACAAACGACCAACTGTAACAATAATAAGAGTCGGAGGGACGTACATATTTGGAGGGTACACTAACCTCTCATGGGGTAAGCTCTAATAGACCTTGTCACGGTTTTCGACGCCATATTCACGAGTAGGCAAACGTGTGAGAAATTACTGTGTTTGTATGAGAATCTGATGTCGAATAATTTCCGTAATTCGGCTGTTCTGAAAAAAATATCAATTGTAAACTAAAGCTACAAAGCAAAGGATTGTACAAAAAAAACTTGGGGGCGTACCTGTCCTTAAATTTCTCCAGACGATTGCTTTAGGTTTTCCATATATTTGTCTGTAAATTTTCTCGGGACTTTCTTACAGACAAATCTATGGAAAATTTTTAAAAAGTGGTTCAAGGTGTTCTAGTGCATGCAACGCCCTCACGATTTTTTTCAGTAGCATCCTTAGGAGTGAAGCTTTAGTTTACAATTGATATATTTTTTTCAGAACAGCAAACACTGTAATTCCCCACGCGTTTACCTACTCGTCAAGGTGGCATCGAAAACCGTGGCAAGGTCTATTTTTAATGGTCTAAACACCAAACAAAGCGGACCACCTTTTAGTATCACACCGTGGTTGCGCATACTAAGCTGGAGGGATTGTTGGCGTGCGGAATCCAACCAGCCCCTCTCCGACAATACTCTTTACTTACTTTCTCCATTTTAACAAAACAATGTTTGGGAATTCGGGTTTGTATGTTTAGCACCAATTCTGTAGGGTTACTTCATTAGGGAATTGTAACGTTGTTTCATGCAAGAAAGTCAAACAATGATACTATTAAGAAAATTAACAGCTTTTTAAATAACAGCATGAAATAATACAAGTGTAATGGAAAAATGATGGATATGGGTGTTGGAATGGGTTAGGGCTGAATCCTCACGAAGACGACTTTCTCTCCGATTTTCCATGAATAAAACGCAGTTAAGGCGAAGTAGTAGTATAAGAGGTAAAGAAAGTTCTGTTGCACAGGGATGATGACTTGACACTGCGTTATCTAGCAGAACGATGGATAATTACAGATATTCGCCGACAATAAAATTATGTGCTGATATTTCTACTCTAAAAAGTGGTTTTCAGGCAAAGCATTTCGCACTATTGTCTCAAGTGCCATTGTATTAAAAAAATAATAACAAAAATGACTAGAACGCAAGTGTGAATTGATTAAAGCTTAGGTTCCTAAGGCTCGATTTCCTGCTCTTAAAGCTAAATGAGAATTAACTGTATATAAAAAGTGCGAGGTAAATGGGGAAAAATGCCGCTTCTAATCAAGTCTTTTTTGTCATAGTTCACAATAAAAATAATATAAAATAAAATAATTGCTAACGAGCAGCCTCGCGAAGATTCGAGGCTGCGAGGCGGCAGCCTAATAGAACCGTGCGCGATTGTTCCAGGGGCAGAAAAAATCTTGAATCGATGCAACATAGAGTCATGCAAGGCAGCCATAACGGAATGCGGAACAGAGAATGCATTGTTTTCGAGTGAAAATTTGATACAGATCAGAGAATCCACGAGCCGTGTGTGTGTTTGTGAGTCCCGCGCTCATCCCGTCTTCAACCAATCGTCAGGTGGATCATTTCCATCCTACGCCACATCTGTCGCATTTGCCTGCTGGAATTTTTTATAGGATGCCGCTAATAACGCAGCGAAATTTTTTGTGTCTTTGAAGCAAAATAATTCGGAAGGCTTCATTGGCGCCCCATAAATTTTTTAGCTTTAAAAAGAGACCAAATATAAGTCTGTACGTTGAATATTCGGGGACTTTAGTCCACTAAATTTTACGCAAAATGAGCTGGGCGCAACTTCGGACAAAAACACGAACTCCAATATCTCGAAAAATTTGCTGCTTAAAGTCGGGATCTCAAATTCTTAATGCAGTAGAACAGTTAAGTTCACTATTTTCAAAAGACAAATTAAAGCAAGGGGCACACGTACACCAAACCCATGATCCCCGTTCCCCGCGCATATCGTGGGAGAACTGCCATGCGGTTCCCAGTCAACAGCTCCCACATGTGTTGTGTGGAGCTGGCACTTGAAGAACTCGCCTCGGCAAGAAAGGACTCAGTAAGACAAAGTCAGACCCAGTAAAGGCGAAACAGCTGTTCATAGCTGCCACTGATACTGGCTGTGCGCATGCGTGAGGTAATGGTGTATGTGTGCCCCTTGCTTACTTCAATGGTAACTGATACTCCACCTTCCCCGAGCATGTCCTAGTAGAACTGCTGTGCGGTTCTCAGTTCTCATGTGTTGTGTGGACCTAGCGCTTGATAGACTGCTTTGCACTCTCCTCGGTAGTAAGGGTTTTTTTCTTCTTGATGTACCGCCCCGGCCGCGAGTTGGTGTATGTGTGCCCCTTGCTTTAGGTTTGCACTATTTTCAATGCTTCAATGCTCTTATTTCTTTGCTCGTTGGCACTTGGCGATAGCTATAACTAGTAGCAATAATAAAATAAACTGAGAGAGTATTTTGATCAAAGCTATGTATACTGAGATCAAACTGAATAGCAGCATGGAATCTTACGTTTCCTGTTTTTCTCTTACATATTGTACAACGCAAACTCAACTTTACTTTAGCAAAATGTTTTTGCTTTTTTTTTCGTTTTTAACTATCTTATGTTTTAAATATGTGCTGTAGTCAATCACATACTTTAAGGTGATTAATGTAAATTCATTTTAAATCTTATACATTTTCCATCTTTTTTTAGAATCTTATCGTATCTTTTTAGAGTTTTTTTCGTAGTTGTATTACTGTAAATCATTTCATCCTGTTTTATAAGAACCAGAATCTCATTTGCCATTCTGAAAACATCCCTCCTATGCTTAAGGGGAACGCGTTCAATGAGGAGAGTAAATCTCAACCTAAAAGATATGGACTTTGACATCGAAAGAGGACTTTTAGGACGCTGGATTTTGATTTAGAGAAAGGATATTGAATACTGTATATTCAATTATTACTACTATTTAATATTCTTATCGATGTTGGTTCATGTTGAAATCGTGGCAGTTTTTTTACTTTTTTTTTTTAAAGTCATTTCATCCTTATTTTTCATTTTAGGACTATATCGTAATCATTTTTACACGTAATAGTTTTTTTTTTCTTCAAGAAATAAGCTTTAAATCTTATGCGTTTACACTGCGAAAATGATGATGATGATGTTGATGAAGATTATAATAATAATGGCCTGAGGAGCCCAAAAAATCTTCAGTATGAATCGGTGTATTTCAAAAAGCTACACAAAGACCGAGCAGAACTGGGGCTGCTCTAGTGTCAACTATTACAAGTGTGTACCTCTTTTTCACTCATTAAAGTTTCCCTTGCACAATTATTTCGTGTACTCTGTCGCCAAAAAGCAAAACTGTACCTTTGCGTTTTTAAGTTAGCTGGACTACGACCAAGACGGCATCGCAGGGGGTAGTTCGGAAATTAATTTGGAAGTACAGTGGAACCTCGGCATAACGAAGGACCCAGAAACCGGCAGAATTTGTTCGCTATACAACGAGGTGTCGTTTTATCGAGTTTCTTTTCCATCGGCTAAAGAACATCGTTAGTTACATTAAGGAATTCGTCATATAGAGGTTCTTTATTTCGAGGTTCCGCTCGTCTGTAGTAAACAACAATTGAACGATTCAAGCCTTTACATCGGGATGTAATTTATCGATCTGTTCAATCTTTTTTGGGGTTTAGCCTTTAAAATAAGTACCAGTTTCTTCCTTCCAAAAGTAAATACTTTTAAGTATTTAAAAGTAAGAATACGTTTATTCTAACTTAAGTTTATTCTTACTTAAAAGTAAGAATAAACTTAGTATTAAAAACACACTTTTCACGAGTTTGATATCTTTGCTAAGGGAGTTAAACTATTTACTAAACTATTTAAACTATTTAATTACGAGTACTATTAGTATATTTTCTTGTCTGTATGAATTCCAATTTTTGAACGAAGTCTGTACATTGATCATCTTTTTCATTTCTTATTTTCCGAACAGGTTCCAGCTGCCAGTACCGATATGATTCCCAGGCATTTCTTTTCTCGCTGGTTAACAAGCCAGGATGGGCACCTGTGAAACTGCCTCAGACAGGGCAGCATAGTTCTAACAGATATTCCATATACGACTGCTCGTCTTATGGACCTACTTTCGGAGGAGGCCATGACATTTACATTGCCAACTACGCGTCATCCAGTAGCAGTTCCCATGCCAACCTTGGCTATGCTTACAGCCCACCGAGCGGGTACAGCTATGGAAGCACCTTCGCCCGGACATTTCTGGCAGGAGGAAGTAATGATCATTTTACTCCAGATGAAATAGAAACATTTTACGAAACAACCTGAAAACTGTAGCATCGTATTCAACTTAAGATATTAAGATATCACACTGTATTAAGCCGGGGTAATACATTTTTTTTAACCAGGCAGTACAAAAAGAAATACATTTTAATTTGTAAATTTAATATTGAGGCCTGGAAAGTAAGTTACAGTACAAAACTTATACCATCTTATTAAACTGGTCTTTAATATAACCAAATGTTCTTATTTCTTTCTTTCAAACATTTCTCCTCGTCTGATTTGCAAAATATACACCTGTTATGTTTTTTTCATATCGAGCTGTCTAGTCAAATTTGTAATATTAATCTAGTGTTTTATGGCTGAAACTGATGTACATCTGTAACTCGATCGATTGATTTTTTAAGAAAGGCTTATAAGCTTGGGATTAGGTCTCCAAACATATAAGCAATTCATTTCGGCATGCAAATCGTAATTAAAGAACTATAGCTTTTCTGGATAGAATGAAGTACCAGGAAGTTCAGCTCTCAAATAAAACTTGCATGTTAATCTAAAGAAGAAATGAAGTAGTTGGAAAGCGATATATTTGTGGACGTAATTGTTAAAGTTTAGCAGAAGATATTCGCTTTGAGTTTTACGTTAATGCATATCCTAATTAGTTACTCTTTCGGATGATTGATTAATAGTAACATTGAATTTTTTTGGTTTGTACGAAACTGGGTCCAGTTATTTTCTTTTAATCGGATCCGAATAAGAACTCGGACTAGAAGAAGAAGCAGAAATAATAATTAAAAAAACTACATATCTTCTGTTACAAAACCTCCAGTTTTGAACTAAGTTACATTGGAATGAGTTATAGAGCTAAATCATATTTAAATAATGAAAAAAATAAAACGTTATTAACTCATTTAGAAAATACCAAAATAATTAAAAAGCTAGCTAGTATTTAAGATTACGCGATTAAAATACGAGTTCTTCACTCGCTCCGTGTTCAATTTCGGCCGGTAACTAGATTTGTGTCTTAGATTGTATTATGTGACATGCAGTTTACAGCTGAGTTTAGGCATAAGGTTTTTCAGAGCGATAATCATTTCAAAAGGAGATTGTCTTTGCTTGAAATAATGGCTTGAATTATAGATACAATAAGCTTTACCAAATTGATCAACGGTTATAATGATCATTGACATTTCTCTATGTAACCAAAGATACATTACATTTTTGTCTTCCTTTTGTCTGTGAATAACGTAATTAAACAATTCTTTGGAGTTTTCTTTAAAAAGATTTTTAAAAACACTAACATGCAATAAATTTCTCCATTGGCAAATAATAATTGTGGATTTGTAGAAATTTGTGTCGATAATATTATCGTAACTTCGTACGCCCGCCCATGTACAATACACGATTTATCGAATGGCTTCTTACACCGAGCCGTACTTTTCGCTGACGAAACATCAGTATGGAAATTCTGCGCTCGTGTCGCCAAATGTCGGCTGTTTTCTCAGGCTATGGCCACTCCCCCACAGTGACCCCGCACTATCTGGACGATTGGAAACAGTTTCATCTAAGTAACGAGGTGACTGAGATAACCTCGCCTCGTATCAGGGAGAGTTGCCACAAGCCTCTGTTTTAAAGCGAGGCTAAGTGCAAAGCCATCTGTAGTATCGATGATGTAATTGTGTACGGTCGAAATAAGTTATGGGTAATTAAAAAGCACATGGTCAAGTGTCGAGTTGAATCTGTTGTTGTGTGCATTTATTTTGGTTAAATCCGGATGTTTCACTGACCGTGAAACACTACAATTGGCGACGAGGATAAAGTGATACGAAGATACGTCTGTTTGAAGGAAAGTTATGGCGACAAATGACGGAACTTCGCGGAGTTAAGCCATTTGATTGTCGAGGAGAGAGAACGAGTGTGGGGCCAAGATGGCGGCGATGGCGAAAGTCATTTCAATTTTACGTCGATGGTCGTGGAATCACAGCAGCCGCTCGAAAAAAGGCGTTGCTTTTACATTGCGCAGGGATGGAAGTCCAAGAAATCTTTGAAACCCTAACGGATCCGGGTGCACCTGTAGGGGAAGACGACGATCCATACAAGGCTGCACTTCGAACACTCGATGCATACTTTACACCACAAGTGAATGTGCCATACGAGCGACACATTTTTCGCCAAATGAAGCAAGAAGAGCATGAAACGGTCGATCAATTTGTCGTAAGGCTCAGTAATCAAGCTGCGAATTGTGAATTTGGTGCTACGAAGAATGAGCAAATACGTGATCAAATCATTGATAAGTGCAAGTCCACAGAGCTTCGGCGAAAACTTCTGGGGAAGGGACAAGAGCTAACATTGGCAGACACGCAGAAGATTGCTCGATCGTTGGAGTTATCTCAAACCCAAGCCAAACAGATCGAAGGTGATGTGGGAGCGTCTGTTAATGCCATCAAGGAAGACAACAAACCTGGAGGAAATGGGAAAAGTGATCAGAAGAGTCTGAAATGTTACCGATGTGGACAAAGTCGACATTTGGCACGTGACAAGTATTGTCCGGCAAGATCTAAAACCTGTACAAAGTGTCACATGGCAGGACATTTTGCTTCAGTCTGCAGGACAAAGAGTAAACAAGAGAAGAAGAAAAAGGACACACGGAAACAAGGTGGACGAGGAAAAGTCAACTGCGTGGAGGATGGTGAAGATGGTGAATATGCTTTTACTGTGGGACTCGGTAAAACATGGGACAGGAGTGGATCAGAGATAGTCGATTTACAAGTTGGAGGTGTCATTCTTAATGGAGTTCTCATCGACTCAGGATCATCATGTAATATCATTGATCAGAACACGTGGGAAGAATTGAAGCAAAAAGGAGTAAAGTGCAAGTCAGAAAAGACAAATCAGAAATTGTATCCTTATGGAACTTCAGAACCACTGGACACACTGGGAAAGTTCGAAGCATCAGTAAACCTAGCTGGAAAAGGTGTCACAGCTGAATTTATTGTCATCTGCAATGAAGGCAGGCCAATAATGGGCAGGAAGACAGCCATGGAATTAGATGCACTAAGACTGGGACCACAAGTTAATGTTGTAAGTACACCAGACCTTGTTGATAAATACAAAGCATATTTTGAAGGAGTGGGCAAGTTAACTGATTATCAAGTTAAGATCCATGTGAATAAAGAAGTCAATCCAGTTGTTCAGCATCCCAGGCGAGTGCCATTCAGTCTGAGAGAGAAAGTAGAGAGCAAGTTGCATGAGTTAGAGCAGCTGGACATTATTGAGAAAGTGAAAGGGCCAACACCGTGGGTCAGCCCAATAGTAGTAGTTCCCAAACCTTCTGGTGAGATTCGATTGTGTGTTGATATGCGCAGAGCGAATGAAGCTATTGTGAGAGAAAGACACCCAATTCCCACTGTTGATGAGGTCCTCCAGGGCATGACCCAAAGCAGTGTGTTCTCTAAGTTAGACCTTAAATGGGGCTATCATCAACTGGAACTGAGTGAAGAATCACGTGACATCACAACATTCACAACACATGCTGGACTTTATCGTTACAAGAGATTAATGTGTGGTGTAACCTCAGCTCCTGAGATCTATCAGCATGCTATCCAGCAAGCTCTGCATGGATGTGAAAGAGTGCGTAATATATCTCATGATATCATTCTTCATGGTAAAGATGACCAGCAACATGATGAGAGGCTCGAGAAGCTGCTAGAAAGATTGCAACAAAGAGGTTTGACCTTGAATAGTGCGAAGTGCAAATTCAAGATGCCCCAGTTAGAATTTATGGGATACCTATTGTCTACACGTGGTATTGGACCGATAGAATCCAAAGTTGAAGTAGTAGTCAACGCCAGAGAGCCTGAGTCTGTAGCCGAAGTGAGAAGTTTTATGGGACTTGTGTAATTCAGTGCAAAATTCATTCCAAATCTGGCCACAGTTTCAGAACCACTTCGACAGCTGACACGAAAAGGTGTAACCTTCAAATGGGGTGAGAAGCAACAAGAAGCGTTCAAAGCTCTGAAGGAAACACTAGCAAGTGCAGAAACATTAGCTTACTATGACAAAGATGCCAAAACAGGAGTCATTGCTGACGCAAGTCCAGTTGGACTGGGTGCTGTTCTTGCTCAAGAACAAAATGGCAATTGGAGACCAGTCTACTACGCAAGCCGAAGTCTAACAGCAGTTGAAAGAAGATATTCTCAAACAGAAAGAGAAGCTCTGGCTCTAGTCTGGGCTTGCGAAAGGTTCCATCTTTATCTGTATGGAAAACATTTCGAACTGGAAACTGATCACAAACCACTTGAAGTGATCTATTCAAGTAAATCTCAGCCCTCTGCGAGAATTCAAAGATGGGTCTTACGACTTCAGCCATATGAGTTTACAGTGATGTATCGTCCAGGCCCACAGAACATAGCTGATGCTTTATCTCGCCTAACCCAAGAAATTTCAAACGAAAGCAAAAATGTGGCGGAAGAATACATTCGGTACGTTGCAGAGAATGCAGCCCCCAGAGCCATACCTATCCAGGAAATTGAAGAAGCATCTGCTGGAGATGAAGAAATTGCAATGTTAAGGAAGTGTGTTCAGACCAATGATTGGGCTGTCGGCGAGCCAGCTTTTAAAGCTATGAGAAACGAGTTAACTGTGCTAGGAAAGTTAGTGTTGAGAGGAACTAGATTAGTCATTCCGATGAAACTTCGCAAGCAAGTACTGGATCTGGCACACGAGGGCCATCAAGGGATCGTTAAGACTAAGCAAAGACTCCGTACCAAAGTATGGTGGCCCGGTATAGACCGTCAAGCAGAACAAAGGTGCAGAACATGTCATGGTTGCCAGCTTGTCGGGAAACCTTTACCCCCAGAACCAATGAAGAGAACAGAGTTGCCTACACAGCCATGGCAAGACCTTGCGGTAGATCTGCTAGGACCCCTTCCGACGGGTGAATATCTACTTGTGGTTGTTGATTATTTTAGTCGATTCTTTGAAGTAGCTGTAACCAAATCAGTGACATCTGGCAAAATGATTAGCTGTCTGGAAGCAATGTTTGCTACTCATGGACTACCGCTGTCAATAAAAACAGACAATGGTCCACAGTTTGTGTCACAAGAGTTTGAAGTCTACCTCAAAGATAACAACATTGAACACAGAACGTCAACTCCAATGTGGCCACAAGCCAACGGCGAGGTGGAGAGACAAAATAGAAGTCTGCTGAAAGCGATGCGGGTTGCGCACAGCGAGGGACGTGACTGGCGAAAGGAATTGCAGAAATTCTTGCTCGGTTACAGAAGCACGCCACACACAATTACTGGAGAGAGTCCTGCTAAACTGTTATTTGGAAGAGAGATTCGTTCAAAGCTCCCAGGTGTGGAAGAGTTACGCTCAGCTAGTAATGACAGTGAAGTCTTGGACAGAGATCGTGAAAGAAAGCAAAAAGGCAAAGACTATGCTGATAATCTGAGAGGTGCTTGTGAGTCTAACCTGAGAGAGGGAGACAAAGTTCTTCTTCAGAAACCGAAGTCAGACAAGCTGCCACCATCATTTGAAGCCACACCCTATGAAGTGGTCAACAAACATGGAGGTCATGTGGAAATTAAGTCTCCTGCTGGCATTCACAACAAAAGAAATGTTACCCATCTACAGAAGTATGTGGAGGACAAATCACAGGAAACAGAAACCAGCAATCCTAAAGGGACTTTGTCAAAAGACCCAGAAACTAATCTGGAAGAGGAACCAAGAGTTTCAACTCAGCATTATGCGTTGCGGCCTAGGCCCCATCGTCAACCTGAGAGACTAAAAGATTATGAACTTGGTTAAGACTTTGTTTACACAATGGACAGTTCTTGCGAAGGACATTTCACCTTTATGAAATGTCATTTTGTATTGATTTAAGTCTTGGACATTGGATCATTTTTCCTTGGGTTAGTAGCCATTGAGAGACTGTTATAGTTTGTATTGTTATTTTGTTTAAGAAACCGGACTGGACAATTTATTCGAAAAAGGGAGAGATTGTAGTATCGATGATGTAATTGTGTACGGTCGAAATGAGTTATGGGTAATTAAAAAGCACATGGTCAAGTGTCGAGTTGAATCTGTTGTTGTGTGCATTTATTTTGGTTAAATCCGGATGTTTCACTGACCGTGAAACACTACACCATCTTCTCATATCAATGGAATGACAGGCTTGACCTAAGTAAGCCAAAAAGATTAGAACTACGCCTTAGCCCTTTATTAAATCAGTGGACAGAGGCGAGCCAACCGCATTTGCAATTTTACAGTCCGACTGTGGAGAAGACATGAAACGCAACAGTGCAATTCAGTTCCTCTCGTAGTTTGTCGCATGGAACTGTTAAAGGGCGATATATTTTTTTTTTTCAGTGACCGGCGCGTCGTCAGGGTGGTTCTGATATCATTGCTAAGTTACTGAAGTTTCCGCAAAAAAGGCAGTGCCCTATAGTTAGTTCTTTTTTTTGTCCACTTGTCGAACTGTAAGAGTACAAGGCTTAAAGCCTAATAAAGGGAAGGGAAAGCTTTAGGAGCTTCTGTTTTTTAGTTTAGGTTCAAGTGTGGCTTGGCCAGACATCAAATTGCGGCAGTATAAAGGGTCCTGCAGAACTACACTCTGTAATGGTTCCGTTTTATCTTTGGTTTAAATTTTATTTTTCTTTGTTTGAAACTCATCATCGTAGATTACCACACCCAGAAATCAAGGAAGATACAATTTGGACCAAGATAATATCGAGCCACAACAGATCCACTGACTAGGATAACAGTGGAATCACAAAAGGCGTCCCTTCAAGAAAAATGAATGGACAGTTAATTAACAGAGAGTGTTAGAAACAGAGGTTTAAAACTGAAAGGGAAGGCAGAAACAAAACCGTTGTATTATCAAGAGGCTTGATGAAGATCCCGTTTCTAATGTTTTTTTTAGTAGGAACTAGAAGAGTATGGAGTGGAAGCCTGAGTATTACTGGTGAATGCTTTGTCTGAAATTTTTGTTGTATATCCTTTATTTTTTTCTTTTTCATTGTATTTACAAACTCGATGCTTAAAAGAAGTTTTGTTCTGATAAGGCAAAAGAACACAGTGACATGTTAATGAGCCAGCTTGCATAAAGTGATGTAAGCATATGCATATAGTTATCCAACGACCTTCTCTGTCTCTTAACTACCGGTTAAACTGGTTATTAAACGCGACGTACAAGTTCATTTTCCCGCATGAAGTTTTCTTTTCGTTAAATATCCACCTCGATATTTGTAATGTTGATGCTAAAACTTGAAGGTGCTATTTAGTTGGTCCACTTGTTTAACGTTTCAGACGGTAAGAAACATAAAAGCTTTTTCCGCAAAATGAAATCTTAAAACTTAAAAATTCAATATCAAAAGGGAAGAAACATTTTACGAAACTTGTTGAAGTACTATGAAAGGTCTGAAAGGATTTTGAGTGACGGTTACAATACAAATTAATTTGAGTTTATGTGGGCATGCGTAACGTTAGCTTCCACAACACTTCCATGAGGCAACCATGCTCCATTCGCTTTGGCTTGCGGTCGTCATGTGGATACCATAGGCTGAAACTAAAAATTCGACAAGTAAAAAACATAATTAACAACACATAGACAATGGCCCACGTTCGATGTATTAATATTCTAACATGACTCCGAGGCTTTAGGGTCAAAATTGCAAATTTTTCACTACTCCATTGTCTCGCAATTCCGAGAAGAGACTTGAGCCGGGTGGACTCAATCAAGATTTCTGTTTCACGTGACTTGCGCGCGCGCACACTCGCTTGTAGCTGCTTGTTTTCACGCGCGCATTTGCAAATTTTCATTTTTCCGCTATAACGAACTCACATATTTTCCCTGATGAAGGCAGCATTGCCGAAACGTCGGAGTTTTATTTGCAATTATCAGCGTCTTTTTCTATTACTTTAAATAACAATGTAATTAAGCGGGTTTTTCACTTCACGTATCTAGGTATAGTTTTTGATGACCGCCTTAGCTGGAACGAGCAAATAAAGTACCTAATTTCGAAGGCGGGAAAACGCGTAGGAATGCTCGGCAGGCTTCGCAGAAGCCTCACTAGAGAGAGTGCAAATGTAGTGTATTGTAGTCTAATTAGGCCAATTTTAGAATACTGTGTAAGTGTGTGGGGCTGTTGCGGGGAAGGTCGTAAACAAGACCTTGAAGCCCTCCAAAACCGGGCTGCTAGGATAGTGGTTTGTACTGTGCGCAGCAATCAGGCATTGGACGTTCTGAAATGGCCCACCTTGGAGGAGCGCCGACGTCAATCTGTTTTTAAACTCGTTAAGAAATGCCTGCAAGGTCAATGTCCCCAGTATTTTAAACAATATTTTATACGTAATAATACAATCCATACGCGCGCTACTAGACAAAGCAACCTCTTACATCCGCCTGCTGTGAGAACTGAAATTGCAAAAAGATCCTTCTATTATTATGGTTGCACTCTTTTTAACGAATTATCTTAATGATATTTCGTGTTTTACATCTTTTAATCTTTTAATTGAAAATAGTCTTCTATTTATATTATTACCTGTATTAGTGTAATGTTTATATGTTTAGTGTGGTTTTTGTGCGTTGTTGCTCAGGGCTCCCATTGATAACAGACAGCTTTTTGCGTCTGAAGGGGCTACCCTGAGCGGTATAAATTAATAAAGGTTCTTCTTCTTCTTCTTCGTTTAACTTACCACCTTCCCACTTTTAGCACACACAAACGCTACTCAGGAAACCCCTTTATTTGTACCAAAGAAAATAAAACTAAATATAGAAAAATGACCAGAAAGCCTCGGAGTAATGTTGAAGAGAATTTTAATACAGTATATTGAACGTAATGTGCCAACCAGAAGCGCGTTGGTTCTTGAAACAAAATTTGTTTCACCCGTTACACATTTGAATAACAAAAACGATGTTTGTAAACAATAGGGCCATTTATACGAGGAAAAATAAGACGCGTCTTAAATAAGACGCGAACTGTACCATTTATAAGAGCATGTCTTATCTAAGACAAGAACAGCTCGTATAAATGGTTGGCGTCTTATTTCTGTTCTTGACTCGTTTTCATGTGAATGTTGCCCGTAGCAACGGCAATCCAACGTGGCGCGCCAAAAATTTACGCATGCGTATTATGCGTTCGCGTCTTATGTAAGACGCGAGGGCCATTTATACGACGTTTTTCTCGTCTTAGCTAAGACGCTTCTTATCTAAGAACAGGTGTTAAGGGCTGTTCTAAAATAAGACCGCGTCTTAGTTTAGACGAATTGTGCCGTTTATACGGAAAGTTCGCGTCTTATTTAAGACGCGTCTTATGTAAGACGCGTCTTATTTTTTCTCGTATAAATGGCCCTAATGAGTCTTCGTATTGCTATTTTCTTAATCGTCAAAGGATGATCCTAATTTATCAACATTAAAATCTTGAGTGTTAAACCCTATGCTAACCGAGCTAGAAAATAACACAGTAAATTCTCTCTTTGTAATAAACACGAAAGTACTGCCACACTGTTTTTACATGTGCTGCTGGAGACGGTGTCGCCATTTTCACCAGGCCATCTGAGGCATGAGAAGGTCTAGCCGGGGCAAAAGCAGTATCTTCATTTTTCAGCTATTTTAAGACCGTCCCTGAGTATTGGTCCAGCACAAGGGATCGAACCCTCGATCTCCCGCTGTCCTGTCCAGTACTTTAAGAGCGCCTGTCCGTAAAAATCAAACATATCGCGGCAAGGGTAGAAAATTCGATTTCTTTCATATTTTAATGTTAGATAGGCCAGGGTATAACTAAAATCACTGTATGGTTTTTTTGGTGAAATATCCTTTTATTTCAGAGATAAATGCAAATAAGCAAAATACATTAAAATCGTCATTTGAGGCGCTCAATTATTACATGGGTTTGAAAGCCTCGCGTGCAAAAACGGATTACTCTACCGTCTTTAAAACATCACAGCCTTCTTTTACAACTTCTAAATATCTGTTAAAATGATTTGGGGAGATAGTGCTCTGTTCTTTGTGTACAATATACTTTAATTTCGAAGGCATACAATTTACTTCAGTAAAAGTAATGCGTGAAAAAACGTAATTTTCACCATGTGCGAAACCTTCAAATCGATTGAGCTGCTGGTGGTTGAATTTTAGAAGGGTGGTCTACAGATTCCTGTAAAAATGTCTTTGGGCAAGTGATTAATAGCCACGCGAGAGCTTTACAAAATCTGTTAAAAATGCAGATTTTTGACCTTCTGCGGTCAACTTTGAAGTTGCGAGTCGGACATAAATTTAGTCCCTTCATTTTTCTAAACCCACATTAAGTTAAAATAAGCAGATAGAAAACCGTTTCGAATTGTTTTTACCTTATGATGAGCAGTAAAGGACCGGTCCAAAGATCATTTTAGCACGATTTTCCGGTCGTTCGTCGCTTGACCTCTGGTTTGTAACGTCTGCAATTAATACACCTCACACCCGACACACCGCACCTAGAAACCCTTTATACACGACTAAAGAGTTTTGTTAAAGCCGATTTATCAACGAATACTACGCATTTGCACGATGGCATTACTTTGCTTTACCTTTCATGTATTTTTTTTTTAAATTTAGTAATCCCAGCAAGATCAAAAGTCCTGATTTGTACAAGAAAGCGAACTGAGGATTCTGGTCGTAGCATAAAATGGTGTCATCGTTAGTTACGACATAATAAACATCGACAAAAAACTGAACCTGTTGGCACTGCGACAAAAAATAGAGTTAAGCCTTTGCAAAAAATTGGAAAATTTTGTAATTAACAAAACTTGAAAGATGCCTACAGCTTTTTTTCAGGCGGCAAAATCCTCTGTTCCTTTTTTTTTTGACAGCTATCCTTCGTTGGGTCATCTTATTTCGCGAACGTTACCAATTAACGTTATTGGTTACACTAACAACTCGCGTATCACATTTGCGAACAGGGTTTCAAAAATGAAAAAGAAGCAAGAATCATTGTTGCAGGCGCTAATCAAAAGGGGTATGCTGCTAGTTGCGACCTGTTGTACACGAATTTTTGTGAGCGTAATCAGTTCTTGTTTTGTATAAAAAGGTTATGAAAGTTTTCTGTACAGATTCTTCGAGACTTGTGCCTTTTATTCGTTAAAACACCGAAGTCCCTTTAAACACTTTACACGAATGTATAGTGATTGCGGCCCGGGAGAGATGGGGATGGGTAATCCCTTATATCGGCTATATAGGTGTGTGCGGCGCCAAAGAGTATGGTTTTTTATCTTTTTTGGTCTAAAAAAGGGTATCAGTTTCGACCAGTTTGGTCTGGGTATGTTTTTTTAGAAGAAGCTACTTCTTCATAATTAGGCGATAAGACCATTTCCCTTTGGGTTTTAGGCTAACCGGGTACGTTTCGTAACAGTACAATTTTGTACAGTTTTGTGTCCTACTTAATCAAAGCGTATCAACATTGCCTTTAACATTGGTCTGACCTAGGGAACTGATTATAAGGCAGGTCTGAAATAGGGTATTTATTTAAGGATCAGGTCTGAAGTAGGGTATCAAATTTTTGATCAGGTCTGAAATAGGGTAGGAAAAATCTCAGATTTTGGTCTGAAATAGGGTAAGGGTTTCAGAAGGCGTGCCGCACAACCCCGCCAAAATTTTTCTGGAAGTACCCCCCCTTCCCCGCCCGACACCGCCAGGGATTGCGTGAATAGCGCGCGCACTGCAAAAGATTGTGACGTCACAGCTTATGCAAACCCGACTTTTGCATGGGCTGATTTAGCAACAGAACGCGAACGTCAGTTGACGACGGGGAAAGCGCGCGGAAACGACTAAACGCGACTTTCGTTGCCAATGTGCCGCTCTGTTGTTTGATTTGCGCGCGCCGTCGTCAACTAACGCTCCCGTTCTGTTGCTAAATCAGCCTAGAGTTGTGTTTGCAAGAGAGTTTGTAGTAATGACGTCACGATCTTTCACGGTGCGCGCGCTATTTACGCGCTATCACTTTGCTCTTTATCTTCGAGATTATCCTCGTCATCAATAAGCAGATCGTCCCATTCCTCTTGTATTCCTACTATTTAAGAAAGTTATGAGGAGTAGAGAGAGGGCGCTTATTCGATAGGGGCGCTTGTTTGATATTATGGCCAACGGGGTGAGCGCTTATTCGGGGACGGGCGCTTATTAGAGCGTGGGCCCTTACCGAGGTAATACGTTACACAGATATGTAACAGGTTAAATCAAAAAGAGTTAAAATGAACGCACAGGACAGACCACCAAACGCGTTCAGATGCATTTATACAAAATAGAAATATCGTTTGTTGAAAGGAAAAGTTAACAAGCGCCTCCCTTATTAAGCGCCCTCCTTCCAGTTTAAGCACCTCTCCTTTTAGCCGAGCTGGGGCGCTTGTTCGAGGAAATACGGTATTTACATGTATTTATATTTGCAAAATATATCGAAGTTTTAAAGAGCTGTCTCGTAACACCACCACTACTATGATTCTAAGAGAAGGGTTGGGAAATGACCTTTATGTCAGAGGTCCCTAGACTGTGACTGCATGCTTACGTTAGAGTTTGTTCTACAGAATTGCAGCTGCAGACTTTTACTAAATTCTTTAACAACTCCAAGTACGACTTCCTTTCGGCAGGTTATGGCACTGATAACGGTCCTGATACCGTTTAATAAAATCACCCAGTCCGGGAGCTGACAACCAAAATTGTGAATAAACAAAATGACCAGTATTTGGATCTTAATAGGGAAAGACCGTGTCTAAGGGTATCACTATCTTAAGCTATAGATTGTCTTCATTCACTCTATACCGGAGAGCTTTTGTGCAGGCACAAAAAGAAAGCATATCCGATAGGGCTTCTGTTCACGCAAAGAAGGGTGATTTCGGTCCGAAAAAGCCCCGGGTGGTTACTTGGGTTAATTTTTTCTGGGTATGTGCCCGCTGGCCTCTCAGAGCCCCTACCCCATTATAGTCTATTTTGTGGCCAATTATAGACCCCATCTTAGTCACTTTTGGGCAAATATGTAATTTTCGCCATCCCAACCTTCACTTTCACTGTCTATTTTCATGAATTGACCCATTTTTTAGATTGAATGAGACCACTTTACTTTCCGTCTGCAGTAAAAAAATTGTGGTACGTTTGCTAACCGTAAATATGACGAACAGTCTTACCCCCAAAAATCCGAAAATGTGTGATCCCATTCTAGTAACTCTATTGAAAATGCGACCCCATTATAGTCAATCAGTCGTAAAAATGCAACCCCATCCAGCGGCGCATCCCCATTAGCCTCTTATAAGTAAGTACCCCAGTCCCCCCCCGGGGAAAAAGCAAAGCTGCGACGCGCCGATCGGTAAACAGGAGAGTCACATACCGGATAGGTGTTCATACTTTACCGGACAGCTTTTTGTGTCTGCACGAAAAGCTATCCAGTATAGTGATCGGCCTTAATTATTGCTGTTGTTCTCGTTGTGGCCGTTTGCTACTTCACCCTTCTCCACCCCGCTAAATTGGATTGCGTGACTTACAAACGCTGCCTGCAATTCAAGATGTGAGCACCAGCATTTTGGGGCATTCTGTTGTAACAGTCAGATGTAGTATCTGCGCGGTAATATTTTCAGATACTACATTCTAAGCAATGTTTAACAAATGACTGAGCCGTCGAAAAAGATGAAGTCGTAATGAAAAGCCCCGAAAGTTGGCCAAAGAATTGTATTTGTCCGGTGAATACGTTGACAGTTGGCGTGGTGTACAATTACACGTTACAAGACAAAGATCAAACGACTCAATAAGCGGGCTAAAATAGCCTTTGGACTCGTCTTTTACAGCAGATTTTAAGGTAAGAACATTTCAAAAGGGTTTCCTAATTGTTTATTATAATCTACTGCGAGTTTAGACAAGTGACGGGACGAAATTTTTGTCCGCCTCGCAACTTCAAAGTTCGGTCACGGAGTCAAGTATCTGCATTTTTAACAGATTTTGTAAAGCTCTCGCGTCGCTATTAATCATTTGCCCAAAGACATTTTTTCAGGAATCTGTAGACCATCCTTCTAAACTTCAACCACCAGCAGCTCAATCGATTTGAAGGTTCCGCACATGGTGAAAATTACGTTTTTTCACGCATTACTTTTACTGAAGTAAATTGTATGCCTTCGAAATTAAAGTATATTGTACACAAAGAACAGAGCACTATCTCCCCAAATCATTTTAACAGATATTTAGAAGTTGTAAAAGAAGGCTGTGATGTTTTAAAGACGGTAGAGTAATCCGCTTTTGCATGCGAGGCTTTCAAACCCTTTTAATAATTGAGCGCCTCAAATTACGATTTTAACGGATTTTGCTTATTTGCATTTATCTCTGAAATAAAACGATATTTCATCGAAAGAACTATATAGTGATTTTAGTTATACCCTGGCCTATGTAACATTAAAATATGAAAGAAATCGAATTGACCACCCTTGCCGCGAAATTTTGAATTTGTCTGATTTTTACAGACAGGCGCTCTTAAGTACTGAGCCAACGATGCCACGGTTAAAACAAGAGCTCAGTTTAAAAAGATCTTATGCTATGTTCCATTGATTCGGTGCTCTAGCAATGCATGCCTCAAAATTACGTAAACCTATGAAAACGTTCTAACCTCCCCACTTTCTTCCACTGAAAGTAACTGCTGACCAGAACGTCTCTGGACTGACAGACACCATATTTTCAGGGATTCCTGTGCTCAGTTTGAGGAACGCTGCGTTTTTGATGTCATAAAAGTGCTTGGAAGAGATTTTCTTCCAGGAAACTCCATCATCGGTGCTGCGGAGGAAGTTCATGGCACGGTCCACTCCAAAGAGCCAGCCGCTTCTTTGGTCCAAAGCTATGACACTGATAATGTGCTCTGAAATATCTGAAAAAATAGGTACGTATTCGGAAGGTACGTCATGCTGATAATTTTAATAGTATTTAAAAATTTTAATAACAACTTCCACAAAGCTAATGTGGAGCTGGTGCTTCAGAAAAGCCCTTTTGCACTAGCTTATTTGGTAAAGGGAAATTTGTGGTGTTTCCTTTCCACGTTCGTCCCAGATAAGGGCAAAACAACGGTCCATTGCCGCCACTGCCCTCAACAGAATGATTGATATGGCTATGCGCATGCGTTTCCATGACTGTATACAGTGTAGTTAATGGAGCATTGTTTTCAGATTCCATCTAAGAAGTTCCTAAAAATCTGACATCTCCCAGTCTTTCTCACCCATTCACAAGAAAAAGGTAAAAAAGGAATATACATAAAGGTAGCACAAACGTACGTTACACTGTCAAGAAGAAAACGGATGATCGTTTTTTCGTCTCGCGTAATGCAAAAGAAATAGAAGACACCTGCACGCAGGATGCATTTGTTGTACAGTACACGATCCGCTCTACCTTGATTTTTGTTTTCTTGCTGTTTTCGTCCTTGCAAAAATACTCCCGGGGAATGTAAATATCATTCATTCCTCATAAAAATGTCGTTGGAAGTTAAGCATCCTTTCAGTTCACTAAATTTCGGGGGATGCTTCCTTATATAAGCTATATAGGTACTGACTATATGCACGGCGCAAAAGGGTACAAAATTTTACCCTATACCCTTTATGGTCTGAAATTGGGTGTAGAGTTTAATCGGATTGGGTATGAATCAGGGGAAGATTTTGAGCTCTTTTTGATCCAGGATCTGGAGCTAAATATTGTTTTATTATCATTATTTTTTAACCTTTTGAGAAAAGCTTTTCAGGCCTGAAATAGGGCAGGGAAAATCACATCGTTCGGTCGGAAATAATACCCCCCCCCCTCCCCCCCGTACCTCACGTGGAAAACTCACCTCTCCAATCCTTTCCATCACTTGTTGAGAAACAGCTGCTTACTGATCTAACCACAGAAGAGTCAATCGTAACTATTACTGAAGTGCAAGACTAAAGTGAAATTGGACATGTGGGGTTGGACTGGCATATGAAAGGGATGGGAAGCGTGACGTCATTTTTGGGTTGAATTACAGATTTTAATCTCACTTAGGGTACAGTACATAACGCCAATATTTTGATTCACACAGATACACTTAAGACTTAAGGGTAACCTAGAAATGAAAAGAGGGGTACGTTTAAAATATTTTTTTGTTTCAAAACTTAGATTATTACAAATCTTATTTGGCTGTCTCTTTCAGAACGGCTTAAGCCACGCACAGAGTGTCTCCTTGAGTGTTTTAATTCTACTTTTCCGAAAAGCATTTTAATTCTAATTCTTTCAGACAGTTAACCACCTTCCCCTCTACCCCACAGGGAGTGAGGGAAAATTGCAGCTCGTTGGCTGGGGAAGAAGGCAAAAACGACGTTTGGGAATTGAAGCTCACAAAAGCCGGCCCTGTTGAGAGGTCTTTGATGAATCATTTCCTAACAAAATTTAAGGATGGAGTAGACCATCCAGCTTAAATTTAGAGCAATCTTCTTTGGCGCCAATTAAGTCCCAAAAACTAGTTTCGAACACCTTTAGACCTGAAAATGGCCTTTTTGACAATTAAATGACGCTTTGTTTACTTTGTTATATCTTACACATTGCATGGATGCATACAAACAAGGTTCATTTCTGTTAGCATAAGACATTTTCTTTCATCTTTCTTTAGCCGTTCATCATATATATTCTTCAAATGAAACATATTGTAAAATGTATACAAGGTTTCTACTTCTAAATCCTAAACAAGTAAACCACCTCTGATTGCGCCAACAACTGACGAAGTTTCTATCTGTGATTTTAATTGACGTAAACCAATCTTTGCCGGTTAGGTGTTTAAGGTTATAGTGATTTTCATGACTTATGTTGTGTACCTGTCTCTAGTGTACATGCAGACATACAACCAGCCGAACTCTTGATCCAACAAGACAGTTCTTCTATTGTACTCTGGAACACCTGAAGATACAGACAAACATTCATTTGGTGGTGATGATGATCAGTCACGATTGATCTCTGTCAGCTTGTAGTATATTACTATAAGCGCCCTTAGATTAGAGCGAAGCTCCGTGAGACCTACACTATTCGCCACTTCGTTGTTATAATTTCGTTAACTTGGTAAATCTGCAGAATTTTGGAAATAAACCTGATATTGTGGTTTACATAACCCACCAACAGGCGTGTAAAACCCAGCCAAGATCCAATTTAACGGGCTCAAACCTAATTTGTGCATGTAAACTAGCGACAGTTTGTTGTGATTGGCCGCAGAGAAGTCGCTGTTTCTTTTTAAACTTACTTGAATTTCCACTCGACTTATTGTGCAGACCTCTTGCTAGAGAAATATCAAAGATGCGTTTTTTATTGCATTCGTTTTACGGTTACTGCTGCAAACAGTTTGGAAGTCGACGAAAATATCGTTTGAAAAACGACGATCCATAATTTTACGAAAATCCCAGAAATAGAGGCTTAGAAGCTTTTATTGTATGGCTTTCTTTCTATGAAACAGGAAATTAAATAGCTACAATAGCTATTGGGTGGTCAAGTCCTGGGCAACCAAGATAGGATCATACTTCCCACTCGGTTAGCCAAACAGTGTTACACGTGCTTCGCTTCATTTTACCCGTTCGACAAAGCAGTCAATAATAAAGTTATTTCAGATTAACTTTATTTATTTTACATTTGCCACATAGAATAAATATTACAGAAAGAAAAGGAAAAATATATATATTTTAAAACTAAGACTGCAAATTTACAGGGCAGGAAAAGCTACAAAAAAAGTTCAAAACTAAATGTAATATTAAGTGACTTAACTTTTATGATTTGATGTAAGCTGCCATATCATGGTCAGGCGATTTGAATTTATAGCCCTAGACAAGGTATTTTTTAATAAAGTCTTGAAACTAGAGTAACTTGTCAGTTCCGTAAGATTATGGGGAAGGGAGTTCCATAGTTTAGGTCCTAGATGGAGGATTGTGAACTGTTTAATGTTTCTTCTACAGAAATATGGTCGGTAGTTATTAGCATTTCAAGTATTATATGTGTGTACTTGGCGATTAGTAACAAAGGTGGTGTTAAACGTATGAGGAAGGAGGTTATTATGATATGAGTACATAAAACACGCAACAAAGAACGCATTAATGTTAAAAATGTCAAGGATATTAAAAATTGACCGATCACAAAACAAGAAATGACTTAGTGATATAATAATTACCGTTATAAGGGGGCATGGGCTCTGCTATGCAGCCGTAAAGCTCAGCCCGCATTATTTTGAGAAGCGGCGCAGAAGTTGGGATGATGCGTACGAAGCGGCTGATGATTGGCTCAAGCAGTTTTACCACAACAGAATATTTTGCTTCGTGTGTATCCTTTGGACCTCTCAGTTCCTGCAACAACGATACTATGGTTTGTAGTTATGCAATAAACGAAATACATTTAAGCCAGCCAGGAAAGGATTTATTTTTCACGGGAAACTTATTTAAAAGTTTGCAACAATCTATTTTTGTGACACAGCTTTACTGCAAGTGACACGAGGGAAGACTAGTCTATTCTGGTGGGTTATGTTATTTTTAAAATTAAACTCTTTCATGTTATAACAAAAGGTGAGGTTAAAATAGCCATTTTACTCTTTATCAAGGGGAAGCAACATTTAATGTGTGAACGATTTTTCCAAGGTGAAATCGTCTCAGGAAAAAATCTCTTGCTCGTGGGATAGGATTGGTCATTTGAATAGTAACACTGTCTAATGATTTGATCCAAAGAGCTACAGGTAGGAACTTCATTTCAAAATTTCCATGACTGACTTTTGAAGTGCTTTAAACTCTTAAAAGGTTAATTGTCACCTTGGGCTGTCCATGTTCACTGTAGTCAAGCCAATCAATGCTTGTGTTGCTGTACTTTAATTGAAAACTCTCCACGTAAAATGGAAAATCCGATCCAGCAGATCCCTGTGTAGCTATTCTTGTCACCTTTCTCAAAGAGCCAAAATCAATCTAAAATGAGAAAACAAAAATTTTTCTTAAACCATTCTTTGCTCCTATGCAGTACTAGAGACCTTAAAATGTGGACGACGGCGACGACAACGAGAACGTCAAAAAAGCAATGGGTTAAATGAAACAAAACAACAAATTTGCACGTGCAGCACACCTTTTTTGTACATTTCTTTGCCGTCGCTGCAGGACTACGCGACGTAAACATTCCTAATTTCACGTTATATGGAGGAACGAAAACAAGCCCGACGAAATTTTCTTTCTCTTTCTGAACTTGGATGTCGTTCCAAGGAACTCAGCCCTTGAAGAGTTGGCCAACATTCGAAAGTAAGCGAGCTGGAATAATCATAAGCAAAAGAAGGTTGCTAAGTTTACCCAGGATTTTTCTACCTGAATATAATCTAGTGTCCCCATTGCTGCTTGCCATCCATTAGGAAATCCCCCGGGATTCTTGTTAAGGCGGATACCCGAGGGATCTGAAACAGTCAGAGTTGTGTCTACGCTATGTGTGAGAGCTTCATCCGTTATTTCTCCAGATTCCAGACCGAGAGGGTAAATGCAGTTTTCTGTATGGAAAAAGTTGGTTATGTATGACTTGAATGGAGAAAGCAAGCAAACACAAGGTGTAGCATCAGTTTCTCAGGCTTTCCTTTTTTCCAGGCAAACACGCATGTGCAGCGCGAGGGGGTAAGGAAGGGAGCGGGCGAACTCTTCCCCCTACCCACCCCGCCCCAGCTGCTTTGGTACCTGCGTTCTTAGGTCCAGTTTTCTCGCGATAGAAAGGAAATTCTGTGCAGGATGTTTTACAGAAATCGTCGAAGGCTGACATAGAACCAGTAAATTAATGGACTTCGGCTACGGCGTTTTCAGAAATACTCTGAAGTTGCCGTTGTTTTATTTTAAGCTTGTACCTCAGCATTGCAACGCGTTTTATTCAATACCAATTAAGTGTGTTTAAATACAATCATCAACTCGTGAACATACCAGGGCCTTCAGCCAAGCATCCAAACACCTCAAAGCGCATGCAAATCAATCTCTCCCAGTCCAGCGGTCTCACGCGGAGACTATAAGCCTCGATTTCATTGGTAAGCTGATGGGAGACTGGGGTTGACCTGTCTGAGTTTCCAACAAATTCCTACAAGCGAGATTAAAAGTGTTTTCATCCATGTTTAACAATACATTTGGATCGTGGGGGAGGGCGTTCTTCGAAATACAAAGCTCTGACTTTTCCTTACCTTAACAAACCCGTTCTCTGTATAATTATGCCATACAACGTCATCACTACTGAATTGCATTATGTAACGCTTTACCCAATGTGACTTCTGACTTCTTCCATAAGTAACGATGCGTGTCACGCGTGTGTTCCTCGTGAAATCCAGCTGAATGTACTGCTGCGTGTCGGTAATAAACGCGCACCACGCATCATTTTCTTCACCTTTGATAGTAAGAAAATCCACCGATTAAAATGAGAATCCCTTACTTACGCCAGTCATAATATGATTAAATTGATGCCATGCTGGAGACGTGATTAATTGCTCCAGTTTTAATTTCTGTTTATTGTAACCAATAGAATTGCTGTCACGCCTTCATGCTATACCATTTGCACATTTTAATGTATATCTTTTTGAACTGCCCTTAATACACTTTGTTTGCCTCCCAAACTTTTCCTCAAGCATGAAACTTTTCCATTTTCTCCTGGTCCCAAAATAAACTTGAAAACGTTGCTTATCCAAAAATATTAAGGGGTGGGGCGAGGTGGGGGCAAGCAAGTGTATGATTGTGGGAAATTTGAAATTGTTGATTTCATAAATTTTGTTCAATGTAAGGGTAACTGCCTTTTACTGTGCAGTGAACACTACCTGGAAAGACACATAGGCAGGACTCAGTATTTTCGTATTTTAAAATTCGTATTGGCACAAGATGGAAACAAGTTCCCTCTTCCCCATACGCCAACTGATGTCATTCCTAATTTTTCAGATGATAATATTTTAAACCGTCTAATATACGGTCACCCCAGCAAAGCTTTCCGGAGAAGGACTGAGAAGGAGGGAGAGAGAGTCAATCTTACTTGGTCGGGCTTGATTTGGCTGTGTCTCCGAATAACTGGATGACGCCGTAATTTGATAATCTTTTATTTCACCAGACGCCATTCCAAGAGCAGCTGAACATCCTAAAATTAAACCAACACGCGTTTAATTGGTGAAGTCTTACACTCAGTCCAAGCCCAAAGAGTATTTTACCTTTGATTCCCCTTCAACTATTTACTAGAAATACGTGTGTCGCAGAGCCTCGCGTGGCTCCTGTTTATAAGACTGTCATTTGCACGGCCCCACTAGCGTTAATGCTATAAATACTGCCAAGGGTAAATAATGGAATTATTTTTTATTAATCTTTTTTTAAAAACACTATCCACTGTTTTATTTAGTATATACTAAAAGCTAACGAGTTTGACTTTCAATGTATATTTACTTTTCGTTCTCCCGCGACAGTCGTCGTGTTTCCAAACGTCCGCACTAAGAGATTCCTTGGTTCTTAAACAAGTTTAATCTGTACTTTAAGCGCTGGACTCGTTGTTGATTCCATCTGTCATTGCTGGCAGTCCTACCCTTTATAATTAAAAGGAGTTTTTTGCGCAAAACATGAATTTATGCATAGCACGAAACTGGAAAAACAGTGACCAACAGGTGCCTTTGTGTCAGAAAAACGCGTCCGGATAACGAGTTGTTTTCAGGAACCTTTTCAATTTCCAAAGGAAAAGCCCTGGCAACCTTTTACTCAATGAATTCCGACCAATTAGTAAATTTTAACAAGCTTATCTTCGCTTAACAATTTGGGCTTACCGCAATTAGAATTTTACCTGGGATTTCGACCTTAATAGCAACTGTCTGCAAAGGACTGGAGAAAGCAACTCCTTTTGATATCACGTGTCCATCTTGATCGTCGTCGTATTCCTTGTAATACAACAATTGTACAGGGGTCACTATATTATGTAAGCCAGTCTTCAAGGAGTGTTCACCGTCGAAAATGACACTGAAGTTTAAATGTGCTTCGCTTTCCAACGGTGTCTGGTCGATCTGAAATTTTTAACAAAAGATTTGTTACTTATGGCTTTATTGGGTAGCACTAATAGCGAGACTCCCTTCTGCGCAAGCGCATGGAGTCAATACTTTACAGTCAGCTTTATTTACTGAAAGTTTTAAAACTTACGCCGGGAAAACAAACGGAATTATCTTGCGTAACTCGCAAAACAAACCAAAAGAAGTATCCCCTAATCATGTTTAAGGAATTTCCACCCTGTACGGCTGTACGATTAGATAATGTAACGATTAAAACGAATTTGTTGTCGTTGTCAGTTCACCAAAATGTAAAATCAACCTGCCTTGAATGTCACACTATCATCTTTTTGTTCCACCCTATAAGATCCTACAAGCGAGGACGATGTAACCTTGCTGATCTTTACGAAAGGCGTCAGCATCCAAGTCACGTGAACGCCACGTGCGTCTGCCTGAGAATCTGGGGAGTGTTTTACCAAGAACGTGTACTCATACTCAGATCTGAGAAAAGAAATCAAGCTACATAATAAATAATCTAGGCTAATGAGTTTAGTCATAATAGTCCAGCGACATCAATTCAGACTGAATTAGGGCTTGTGATTACCATAAAAAACAATTCGATCATTTTGAGATTGAAGAAGTCGGAGGTGATGTATATAAACAGAAGCATTTAAAGCCAAACACATGTCAGTAAAACAATGTCACGTCTTCTTTCACTTTTTGATAGCGTTTAGTAGCAATAAAAGAGAGCTGCAATAGTTGAAATGGTACGGCGCTCACGCTACACCGCGATCTTCAGCAAGCTTATACAGTGTATAGAAAGATTATAAATTGTTGATGCGTGAAATCATAGGCCAAAAAATAATGGTTGGTAGTGCGGAAAGACAAGGATACTGTACAATACATTTGACCAGACTGACAAATATTTTTAAAAAGAGGGTGCGCTCGGAGCTCTTCCTTTATCTAATTCGAAATAACATTATTGATGTAAGTATGTAATACAGTCAACTCTCGCTAAGTCGGACACCCCTGGAGCCGGTACTAAGTGTCCGTCTTAGAGAGATGTCCGTCTTATAGAGAGTCAAATAAAGGGTGTAAAGAAAGGCGAGGGACCAACTCTAGGTGTCAGTTTTACAGAGGTGTCCGTCTTATAGCGGTGTCCATTAAGAGAGAGTCGACTCTACCTCTATGCAAATTTTTTTGTTTCTTACCCATGTGTTATACCGAAGCTGTTGTTAAGGAAATGGGTTGCTGTCAACTGTAGACGAGGATCACCCTAAAATGGACATTAACACAAAAGTGTTTCATGCGAACCCAAGCACTACAAACGGCAAGCAGCCGATGGCCACAAGGGATTATTTTAAGTGTACTTCTTCTATCCAAGAGGCAGGTAGTTTTTACAGGTAACATTCCACAGGTCAGAATACAGGTGACCGTGCTACAGATAAATAAACAAGACCAGAGGTGTCTCCTAGCCCTAATCCTTATCCAGTTCTTGATCGAGGGGAAATTACTTGGTTTACTTAACTATCATTATTATTCATTCAAAATATTTCCCCGATTCTGATTGGCCAAAAGCACACCCACAATTCACCATAACCAGCTACTGGTGACCAAATTTGGAAGAATTTTGCGTTTAATGAACTGATGACGTCAAAAGTGCATCTTTCTTGCAGGTTAATGCACCGTTAACCTGGAAGACCTGGGAATGAGGTTGAGTTCTTTTGGTTGTGAAAAAAAAAATGGCGGACATTTTATGGTTTCAAGAGTAAGAACTAGGCGAAATAATAGCTAAAAACATGGCAAGAACAGCAAGAAGACAACTCGAAGAGGCGAAATCTCCTATTTGGAGAATATTTTAGGAGCTGAACAACCCTAAACGTGCACTTTCAAAGATGAACTCGGACGGTGCTATCCCCCTCGGCCTATGGCCTCACGGATAATACCCTCCTCGATCTCCATAATTGTTCACAAGATACTCAGCCTCATTCATTAATTGTTAAATAAAATAGTGACCTGTAATCGTGACCTCTACTATCCAAGGACAATTTTAGTGGATTTATTTGCAACATACGCGTACCACTGTCGCATTTGCCAAATGGAATTTTTCATTGAATTTAGGCCTAAAGACAATAAACAATTCCAGCGGGAAAATGTGACAGCTATACGCGTATGTTGCAAATAAATCCACCCTTAGAATGGAACAAACTCCCAAGAGAAATTGTATTATCCACTTCACTAGCTGCATTAAAAAACGCAATTTTTAACATCTCTGACTTTTTATTATTCGGTGTTTTTGTTACTGTTATTGCTATTGCTTTTTAACTATACTTTTGTCATTATTTTAGAGCGGTCTAAAATGTTCGGTATTAGGCGACAGACAGTAAATAAATAAATAAACATCAGGTGAATAAGATTGAGTCAGTAAGCATTTTATCATATGACCACTGTATTTTTGAATTTTTCTGACGGAGTCAAAAAGCGTCCGTGCAGCATTTGCCTCGTTTCGCGCCCATTTTTCAAGCAGGGCCTTGAGCGTTTTTCCGACCTTATCACTTGACGCGTACGGCCCTCTTTTATGAGACGGTGATGATACACTGAGAAGAGAGTTGAAAATACGACTCGCAGCGGAGTATTTTTGACGAAATTCTAGGTGTTTCATCTGATGATGAAACACTGTGTCGAATGCTTGATATTACTTCTCTCACAAAATGATTTTAGAAATAGAAATTAAGGATGCAACACTGAGCAGTTAATCATCTGATTTCCAAACCCTCATTGAACGTTTGAAAATTTCCTTTTCAATTTTTGTATGAATTATTAATGAGTTTGAGCAAGAGATTGAGAAATGGGTTTCGACGATATTTCGCGCGGGACCGTACGGGGCATATGATAAAAACGTTTACTCTACGCGAGTTTAAAATCAGAAATTCAAGGCTAAAACAATATAATAGTATTGCTGTTTTGCAGCGGCCCCCACTGCATTCACCTTGGTTTACAAAAACAAAACCGTCTCTCTTTCTCTCGTGTCGGCACGAAAAGTTATCCGGTATTGCTGGTTTGCACGTGACGTCAGAGCGGCCTTGTTGGTAGTGTGTTAGGGTTAAGAACAAAAGCATTTGTCTCCTCTGGGAAATAAATCCTATTTTCATGTAAATTCTTCTAGGAATAGCTCTATTGTTTTGACCACCTACACACCACCAACATGACCGCCTTGTCACGTGGTTGCAAGCGAAGAATAGTGTCAACATAGCCTCATACTCTCATTTAAGGCTTCCTGCGAATCATGATCAGTTCCTGCGTTAGTTCCGGAACAACGTAACAATTATTTATAGTCTGTCAAATTTGAACTGTCGGATACTTCAGATGAATATTGGAAGAAGAAGAAATGTTACATTAATATCAAATCCTTTTCTAAATCTCAGTAACAAAACAGAACTTTTTTTCTTTATTTTTAATTGTGTAAGTGGTAGACATTTTCAGGATAGTTAATCCTCGTACTTTGTTCAGGTATGAAAATTATCGTCCTCACCCAAAAAAAGAATTAAGCAAGCACTACATTAATTTTTAAAAAAGAATTGACAAAGTCTAATCACCGTTAAAATTGACGTGAACACATATTCCAAGCCAATCAGACCGAACGATTCGAAATCAATACTATCCCTGTATTATTGATGTCTGATTGTGGTTTTTCGAACATTTTGTATTGTTCTCATATGTGTGGATTAGTTGATCCCTTATAATTTACAACAGATCACAAACTTCATATCTCTGTATACCTTATAAACCTTAGAAATAATATTGCATAATTAATTGCTAACTAAGCAAATTAGGAGCTTGCGATATGCCATAAGAAATACATGTCCTGGAATGGAGCTTCTTACCTGGTTGGATCGCCGTTTAATTTGATGAATATTGCAGAGAGCTAGAAGAAACGAAAGAAAGAAAACATGTATAATTCCATGAAAGTGAATTATTTGTCATCAGTTTGGGAAAAAAATACATTTGTTAGAAGAACTGAACTAAGGCCCGAATACTGTTCCCTTAAAAGTAAAACGAAAACACACAAACTAGGGGAATGGTACTTCTCTCGAAATAATCCAGAAGTGTTTAAGGGGGGGGTTACAGTTGAATTTTGGGGGAGTTGGGGTTGAATTGAGAATGCAAGAAAGAAGAATGGAAGAGGGTATACACGTAAACCAGTTAGTCCGCTAATTGGCTCAGGGCGACCTTGTTGTGATGGCGGGCTGTCTGATCTTTGTCTAGTAATTATTCACTTCAAATTTTAATTCTTAACTACCCTTAAATCCAATATTTTCTCATTTTTCCATAACTTTTAACATTTGCTCTTCAAACTTTTATTGATTACAAATATTCTAATAATCACCAAAGACTTCTCAAAATTCATGGTTCCAAGAACTTCAGGATGAGTGATTTATTTTTAAAATCGAATAACGAGGTTTTGGCATCATTTTCAAGGAAAAGTGTTCACCTATAATACAAGCAAGGCGTTTAACTGTAATCCCCCCTTAAGGTATCCTGGGAGCAGAAACCCTTCCGATCCGTTTCTAGTTAAGTTGAGAAGATCGGAGGGCTTTCGTTGATATACGCCGAGTACTCTTGAAAGGCAAAAGTTATATATATATAAGATTGGTAAACAAATACAAAAGATTAACCCTGTTTGTTAAGTATGGAAAGACCGGAAGGTTGAATTTTTTGGATAAGCTTTCAAATTTTCCGATTTTTTTTCTTTTATCTCAAATGGAAAATCCTCGAAACAGTTCAGAAGACATGAAATCTCTGTAGCTTAGGCTGGCCTGAATTAAACAAACACGGATTTTGCTATTTAATGAAGCTCAAAGAAATATCTGTGAATACTCTGTAGACAGCACTTTCTACTTTTTTGTAAAATATTTTTACCTGGTTGAAGAAATTCCAAAGACACGATAGCAGCAAAGAAAACTTTTATCACCATTATCACCAGTTTTACCTATTAGGGCATGTCTGAAAAGATACTCTCATCAAGACGACAAGACCTCTAACTAAACGATGGAGGACAGAAAACAAATACTTAAGCTGTAATAATTACTTTAAGATAGAATTGTCTCTAGCAGATATCCTTCACCATTCAGACAAAAACGCACAGAACATTGCGTTAATTAACGAACTTAACACTTTAAGTAACAACTCGAACATTCTATCAACTTAGCATGAAATATTTATCTTATTTTGATGCTTTCCTATCAAAACACTATATTTTATCCAAAAAATTAAAAGGGTGAAAAGATGAAAAAGGTGTGCATTTTCTACAAATGCCATTTATCATACAATAAATTGCAGTTAAAAAAGCTTTTTTTTTCCGCTTACTATGTTTTTGTACGTAGATTTCAATTTCAAACGCTAATTGTTCTCACCTCATTGACAGAAACTGTCCTTTATAATTTCTGGTCATAGATACTGTGCCAATAGGGGAAGACGACAGATTCTTTGCGTGAACATTATAAATCACTATGAAAATTGGTATTTTACCTTAAGTGGCTTGTTTCGTGATGAAAAGTGTTTTGCTGCAATCCCACAAGAATTTTAAAAAGCATTAACACCAATTTTTAGGCGTCCCTAACACCTTTAAACCTTGAATTTTCATGATAGTGTACAAGCAATTAAGGAACAGTGACACTTCGTTGACGTAATCTAAATTGTCTTAAAAAGTTTAACTCCGGACTTTCATAAAATAACCCAAGACCAACTTGCAATCCGTCATACCGAGTACCGAAAAACATTCCTCAAGAGGTATGCTGAAGATATATCTGAATTATTGGTAACTGCGAGGGCTAGAGTAGAAAGTAAGGCTAATGAAACACAGAAAAATCTTGAGCAGCTGAAGGAACTGTTATCAAAACTACAATCGGCGACAAAATTGTTAGACATTGTACTCAAATAGGCTAACTGCATAGAACAAAAGAGTCCACACCCCTTCCTCCTCCCCTCCATTCAAACTTGGGGTGTTTGTTGCTTTCTATAGGTAGCTCGAACAGCGACACAACATTGAATGGAGGGGATAAGGGAGGGAAAGGTTTATTTTCCCCTTTTGAAGCCAGTAAAACGTCAGAAAGCCCCTTTAGGGGGAAGTGTCTCATCTAAATTGTCGCCGATTGTAGCTTTATTGCGGTGGATGCACGACACTGAGGAAATCATAAAAAGAAAAGGTACAAAAACTAATGAGGCCCAGCTGTAAGGAAAGGTTGAACTGACCGAAATTCTGTTGAATTATAACCCACCGATTAAATTTCGCGCGATATTATTATACCAGGGATATATTCTTACAGAGACTTGAATGCAGTGTTTACGCAGTTATATCTGTCAACTATGGAAAAGAATATTACAAAGTGTTTAATATGAGCCATTTTGTTTGACTTTCAGCCTGGAGAAAAAGGGAAAAAGGCGTAACGGGCTATGCAAGCTAAAAACTGATCGAGTGGCACAATCTGCAACCAACTTAAGAGCAGCAGTTCCAGTGTTTTTACAAAGGCCATCGATTTATAACAAGAAATATCCCAGGAGTGACACAAGAGCCTTTAGGCGAGTGTACGATGCAACGAAAAATCAAGTCACAAGTGGGATATTTACGGTATACCATGAGAAAGCATCGCATGACTAGTGATTTATCCAATTCCACTCTTCATGACGACGTAAACTGAAGACCTCGATATCACTGAGGGTTTTGGGACACTAGCCTATGCCAGCAGGCTCTCGGTCATTGCAGACGGGCAGAAAAAGCTTGCGCGTCAGCAGTGAAAAAAAGAGTGAACGAAAAAACAGTGGGAAGAACCTGTAAGCATCTTTACAAATACTACAGTCCGCACACTACCCCGTCCACTTCCGGAAAAACCGTTTCTCGTTTCAGAATGACAAATGTTAAAATGTCAGAATGTGCCGTGTGAGAAGGTTTCACACGCTCGCTAAGTGTTTTCTTTGTCTCTGGGTGCGCGAAGCCAAAAGATTAATGTGGTTAACGTAAAACTGTCAAAATTGACCAATCATAGGGTATATCTAGAATGAGGTATTGGAAACAATACATACAGGCTCCACTTACCCGTCTCTCTCCAGCTCCCTGCGGTTTTCACGCAACTTTTCTCGGTGCGCTTTTCTTACTATCTTGGATCCTGGAACAGATTGCCCATACTGTCGCAGAATATGTTTCAGTTCGGCTTTCCACTCTCAAAACCTTGCTACCGAAAAGCCACCGAAACTTCGCTTGTGCAAGTACGACGTCTTGATAATGAGCGAGAACAACGAAGGTGAGTTAAACACAGTTTGATAGGTTGGGGATCGTTACCATTACTTGGGGTGTTACTTAACACTCGTTGCAGGTATAAAGCTCAAATTTGGCTCGGACAATATATATCTATAAGACATGACATTTATTAGGTTAAAAGTGAGATTAAGTTCGTTTCCATGGCAACATGACGGATTGAATGTAAGCCGAAATTTTGAATGTATTAGTTCTTGGTATACGAATTTCCGGACATTAGATTTTCTTATGACTTTGCACACGGCTTACAATTAGTAACGACCTAACCAATTTGTTATGAACAGTTTTTGACATTTTTAAGAAAATTGCTTTCATGAGAAACTTGATGTGGTACAAAACTCCTTTGTTTAAAATTTATTTTGAGGCTTTCATCGACTGAAATGATATAAACGGGATTGCCAAATTTCGTCAAATTTAGTAAGTAGATTTTAAGATATTGTTGGTTGTTCAGACATTACCTATGAAAGTCAGCAAAACAAGCTGCACTCAGATTGCTCCCTAAGTACGCATGCTCAACACTTGTGCGCTTACTGAGATCACGTAATATGTCAAAGGTGACTAAAACAGAATAAATTTCTACTGCAAAACTTCGAAGTATTTTTTTTTCAGCTTTTTCTCGAACCTTTTTCTTTAAAAGCTTAATATCGCCTGCATATCTCTTCCTGATAAAGATGTTGACATGCACAGTAAAGACAAAAAGCAGTTCTAGAGAAACTGTGTTCAGCCACCTAGATCAAAACCTGAGCATTTTCGTTTTCCTACGTATGGGTTATTAGTGATCGATCAAAACCTGAGCGTTTTCTTTTTCGTACCTATGGGTTATTAGTCATCATCAGTGCGGAAACTTCCGAGTCAGTCATCATTTATATCGGTTATTTTCTATTAATTTTAACTAAAATTGTTCATTTATATATATCACAGGTTCAATGCACCTTTAATTTACCTCAATCTGTAACAAGCAATAGGCTCTCTTCGGTTTCGTGAGGAATTAACTCTGTTTTTTTTTAATAATCAAGTTGTTATTGTTGTTGTTTTTTTATTATGTAAATAGTTCAGAAATATGTAATGGTCAAATTTTATCAGTCAAGAGTGACATAAATAATGTGAAATACACCTAGAACTTGATCCTGATGATTCAATGTTAGTTTTCGCAGAGGTAAAAAGGGTGTATTACGTATAAACAAATTATGAACTTTAAATTGTTTCTCTTTTTTCTAAACATCTCAGTATATTTTGTGTCTAAAAAAATCTTTCAACATATCAATCGCGTAGTAAAATTCTACAATGATTTCAGGTTAAAATGTTCTAACGTTCTCTAATAAGAAGAGAGGAAATTGAGTAGACAGCAATGTGGGTGTTAAATCACAAATTCACCCGAAATTATACTTAACTGGAACATACAATGCATTCTAAGCAATTTGCCTTTCGGAGAAATTTATCACCTGGCATCTCAGAATTCAGCATATGTGTATCTAATCCCAGGAAGAACATTAAAGAGGACCGAAAACAATCCTCCACAATAAAAGAATTAAACGAATATATTAGGTGTTCAGGCAGAGTTAAACGGAATTCGAATTTCAGTGGTACTAAAGCCTGATTGGTCACGGGAAAGCACACTTTTAATGAAAATTCGCCATTTTAAAGTTAAGTGGCAAAAATAATCTTTTAAATCAGAAAGTTTGTTGATGTTCATAAAACTTTAACAATCCTCTGAGGAAAATGATTTTTAAAGGCTGCCGATCGAAAGTAATTAGCTTTAGAACTCTTCTCAGTGTACCAGGAACAAAATAATTTCTATTTATTTAGTCTAGTATCAAGTAGTTCTTAAACTTGAAATTTTACAACTGCATTTTAAAAAGCCGTCCAGGAACCAGGTGAACCCTCCACAGTTCTTGCGTTAACTACTCTTATTAAACTGTGAAGGGCAGTTGACGCTGAGGCCGCGTACAATATCTGGCCTCAAACAGCAAAAGAAATCCATCAATGTGTTTTCTAATATGCCGAGGAGAGCCATAATCAATGGTTTTTGAGTTATTAACAGGGATTTTAAGCCACAATGACGGCGATGGCGACGAAAACATTGGCCTAAAAAGTGAATTTACGTTCTCCTAAACTTACTATAAGTTGTCAACTGAAAATAATTTTAATTTGGGACGTTCATAAAGCTACAGGTGTACGTAAAGAAAGTAATGCTTAATACTTCGCTGTGATTACTGGAATTGCAAATATCATTATATCCACAAGTCATGTTTATTCAGTCAGATTGTTTCTTTTGATTTCAAGATATTTTCTGAAAATTGGATTGTTGAATATCTCAGTGTGGCATTAAGACTGAGAGTATCTGCGAATACTGCAGCTTGTGCCTCTCATCGTTCCCTGTCGCTGGGACGGTTCCGCAGCTGTATTCCGCCAGGAAGGGGGGGTAGGGGTACTAAATTATATAAACCATACAGATATGTGCCGCCCCAAAGGGTATGGTATTTGGGCCTTATTGGTCTGAAAACGGGTATACACTTGCCCATTTTGGTCTGAAATCGGGTATGGTTTTCGAACTACAGGAGCATAATTATGAAATATTTATCGTTTCAATTCCAAATGAATAAGAACGATGCATTTGAAGAATTTTTTTGTTTGCGCTCTAATCTGAGCAATTATGACATAATTTCTGACTAAAGGCCAGGTCTGAAAACGGGTGCAGATTTTAGAGGTCTGGTCTGAAAACGGGTGAGGAAAATGACATCTTTTGGTCTGAAATAACGTCAGGATTTGGAAGAGCAGGCGGCACAACCCACCAGAGTTCCCAGGAGTACCCCCCTTCCCGTGTATTCGCGATTCGCAAGCATGGACCGGGAGTAATTCAGTGAATACGAAGTAGAAAATTGTTTTAATGGTTTTATTTGGAACTTCTAACTAGACCGACACTTAAGATAATTATCTAAATGTAAAATACTGACATTAAAAAATTAAAAGACGACGTTTCGACGTTCAACTAACGTAATGTCTAGTCAAAAAATACTGTTAGTTCCAAAAATGAGTTTGGCACAAATGGAATCGTCCTGGGTGTGTGTTTGACCTTGGACTGATTCCTTCAACATATATAAAGGCGAGAAATACTAGATCTTCGTCGCCGGCCAGTGAGTATATTATTCATAAAATTTATTCTTGTAGCGAGTGATTTTAAGTCATCGCATTTTTAAGGAAGAGGAGGTAATTGTGATTTTAATCTCTACTTTCTCAGAACATTTTAAAGTGCTTATCATTTTTTTCTCGCTATTTATAGCGCGCCTGAAAGGTAGTTTTAGATATACAGGCATTACAACAACGAAAGAAGGGGGGCGATAGTGGAGGTCCGTACATCGCCAAGATGTCGCTGTGTATGTACACAATGTCTCCTTTAGCAGTCATACTTTCTCTTAAGTAAATGTTCTCAATCTACTTTGTTTGCTTAAATAAGACTGGTCTGCCACCTGAGAAGGATTAAAATGTGATACGGAATGAATTGAAAGGTGCTGTTTGATCCCACAAATCTGCGCAGACAGCAACGTGTGCGTGTTGAGTCACAAATTGACCTGACATTTTGCTTAATTGGAACATAGAGAGGAGAAGGGTGACGTCACGTTACCATGGTTGCAAACTTTCTGGATCACAACAACAGGGAGATAAAGCAACGACGACGGTGACGGCAACGAGAACAGTTAAAAAGCAATAAGTTGAAGTTAGCAAAACAACAACTTTGCACGTGCATCACGCTTTTTTGTTCATTTCTTAACCGCTGTTGCACGACTGCGACATGAAACTTCCTAATTTCACACGCTTGTTTTATGGCGTGGACAAACCCAACACAAAAATTTTAAACACGTTCCTTTCGGATTCGACCCCAGAAAATTTCGCCAACATTTGACAAATTAAATGAAATTGAATAAGATCGAATAAGTTTGAAACAGTGCGAATTCACTTTTTAACTGAATTTTCGGTTTGTTGTCATCCAGATATTTTGCTATCATGGAAACGTGACGTAGCGACTTCTTCTCTCCATTAACAATACATCCTACGCAATTTTTTCCTCGAAGAAAATCAATTTAGTATCACCTGTCATCTCAAAATTCAACATCTATTTCCAAGGAAGTTCATTAATGAGCATAAAGAATAATCCACAATAAAAGAATACATTACGCGTTTTAGCAGAGTTAGGCGAAATATCAGTGATTAAAAGCTGATTGGCCACAGAAAAGCAGTGTTTTAATAGAACAAAAATTCGCTACTTTAATGGCAGTAAAAGAGCAGTATTAGTTAGAAATCTTTTAAATCAGCAAGTTTGTTGATGGTCCCTAAACTGTAACGATCTGCTGAAGGAAAGGATTTCTCTTCTAACGAGCTGCAGATTTTTAGTCATCACCTTTAGTACTCTACTCTACCAGGTACGAAATATTTTATATTTATTTAGTCTTTTAAGTAATTCTTAAAATTACATTTTAATTACAACTGTCAAGTAAAAAAAGGGTGGTACAAGAAGAGGCATAGAAGCTAGAACTATGAGGCACTCGCTGAAGTACAATATAGACTCAAATAACAAAAGAAATCCATCAATTCGTTTTATAACATGCGAAGAGGAACCACGATCAATGGAGTTTGCGTTAAAGTATCCCTCCAAATGATTCACTGTGAAACGTTAACATATCAGCCCGAAGCTTTGATGAATCGTTCCACTTCTTCCTATCCGCACCTAGGCATGTAAGTATAGCTACTTTTAGAAAATCCTCGGAGTATCAGTAGAGTTCCATTCATTTGAAGTATATTGTCATGTGCCTTTTAAGAGCACATGCAAACGACAATCTTAGGCTTTGTATGAAAACTATACCGGATTGGGCAATTCTGTTCACACATCAGAACAGTGATTTCGGCGCGATTTCTTTAACAGAGCGAAGGGCTAGCTGCGCCGCGCCGTCTAAAGTGGAGACTCACATATCATCGGATTGATGTTAACTATACTGGATGATTTTTCGTGTCGGCGTGAAATTAAAAGATATCCGATATATAGTCAATATAACCTTAAGTTGTCAACTGAAGATTACTTTCATTTAGGACGTCCATAAAGCTACAGGTGTACTTAAAGAAAATAGTGTTTAATACTCTGCTGCGATTAGTGGAATTTAAAATATCATTAAATCCATATTTGTCATGTTCATTCAGAGTCGGATTTTATTCTTTTGGTTTTCAAGACACTTTTTTTTTATTTTTGAATTTTTAAAATTTCTCGGTACGCCATTAAAACTGAGATTATCTGCGAATACTGCAGCTAGCGCCTCTCATCACTCCCCGAAGTTTTCGATGGTAGCTTTGCAGGCAAAGACTGTTAGTAATTCATTAAATACGAAAAGTAGAAAATCGTTTTTGTAATCTCCTTTGGAACTCATAAAGAAACAGACAGTTAAAAAAAACATCTAGAAGGGAAATACTGCACTAAAATTTTCTTCATATTAAAAAAGAGAAAAAGACGTTTATGAAGGCGAGAAACACTACATATTCTGAAGACTTCATCGGCAGTGAATATTTTTAAAATTTGTGCTTCGCAATGTAATATAAGTGATTTTAATTCATCGGACTTCTAAGGGAAAGGACCGGTAATTGTGATTTTATTCCTTACTTTCTCAGTATTCATCATTATTTTTTCATTACAGGTTTATCAAATAACAGAAAAAATAAAGTTTACTTTTTGGGGGGAAGGGGGCGGTGGGAGGAATTGGCAGTAGATTGTAAGATGTCTAAAATATCTATTGCATTAACAATAAATATTCTCTAAAGTAAATCTAGCTGGGTTTTTAAAAACATAATCGTCGAATAGACCTCTTTCATCAACAGTTTATTTCGTTCAAAACAAAGGAGCCAAAAAAACACTATAAAAGTAAGAGTGCAACCATTGCTTTTTCCTCTTCTCCATTTTTTTTCTCCTAGCTCTTTCTATTTTTCCTTTCCTTTTCGTTAGTGTGATTTTCGGGAATATCGGACGCAATAAACCGACCTTTTGGGCCTTCTCCACTCGACTGGCTGCAAATTCCGCTAAGTACGTTTTATAAAAAGCCAGCTTAAAATACTTGTTACGATTTCTCAACCTATTTTGTCTGATTTAAATGACAAGAAGATGATAAGTTCTAACAACTTGTGATGAGTTATGATGATGAGTTCTAACAACTTAAGACGAAACAGCTGCCGGGGTGATATGTTTGTGCGCATTGCTGGCCATAGCACAAAGTTTGTTAGCATAAGGCCTTGTTTCAGATTGCGTTAAGGAAATAAAAGGGCTGCGAACAGTTTATGAAAACTGATGAAAAATATTTCACATCAGGGCCGGGTTGTTCAAAGCTGGGTTAAGATAACCCAGGGCTACTGCGAAATTTGAAATCAGATTAAAATGCTTAAAAAGTAAATTCAGTTTAATTCTTTCTGTCAACAAGTTGATTATTGGATGCTCTCAGAAATAACGGAGAAAATTATCGGAGAAAATGCTTTTGAACGAAAGAAGAAAAATCTCCGGTTAAATTTAACCCTGGGTTGAGCGCTAGTCGGCCTTTGAACAACTAGGCCCAGGGCATCATGCGTCGCCTGCTGCTGTAAAGCCACGTATGAACAGTTGTATGCGAAGTAACCTGGCCTCTGAGTGGAAGCGAGGCTAGCAGTGGCTTTGTTTTGATAGAAACCTCAGAGCCATTTATATGCATAAGGTCTCCTTCAACCTCGCTTTCACTTAACGGAAGGACAATTAGCGCATAACTTACAAATGGCCTGATATTTGGGCATTTGTAATTCTTGTGTTCAATCTATTGAAAAACGGCCTATGAAATTTGCAGAAGACGAAATGGCTACCAATGAGATAATCATTTGCGGACTACCAAGCTGGATTGGAATACAGAGGAACGACACGGCTACTTTCATAAACAACATTCTTCTCGCCGCTGTCAATGGGCCGTCTGCCATATTTGCTTTCCTTGGTAACCTAGCCGTCATTATCACAATTATCAAGACCCCTTCTTTACAGAAACCATGTAATATCCTGCTGTGTAGCCTGGCCTTTGCAGATTGCCTTACCGGGGTTACTTGTCAGCCCATGTTTGTTGTTTGGCGACTTTTTCTTCAAAGAGTCCAGCAGTCATGCCTACATCAAGTTCTGGTGTTAGATGTGTATTATTTTTTCTACTTTTATACTGTTGGCCTGTCTTTCGTCAACATTGTTTTTATCAGTTTTGATCGCCATTTTGCCTTGTCGAGACCTTTGGTATATATTGCTGAGGTGTCTAAATCAGGTGAGATGATAAAACACCGTTAAGCTTAAATGACTCATGATGATTCTATACAACTCCTTCTAAATTTGTCTTGTATCATAGCGTCATGATCAAAGTCCAGCCCAGTCCCTGAGGGTTCCCAGCTCGGTTAAAGCTGCGACGTCACCGAACGAGGTCACCCTTTCCCAGACGCCTGATCCAGGAAGGATTTGTAGGGACTCATCAGAGCCTCTTGTTAATACTGCCGTTTAACAAGCAGGCTTTTTTCAAGTATCAAGGCAATTTCACAAATAACGTTTATAGGCTGAAATCGCTTCTTTCTTTTAAGGACGACGTGAAGCCTTTCAAATTGCATCATAAAATGTCACCAGCGTGGAGTCTGATTGATTTTTAAAAAACACTTAATGCAAGGAAAAAAGACAGCAGGAAATCCTCGCTAGCAAAACGTCTTTTCCAATTTTACGAGCTCAGTGATAGTAAATAATTTTTAGTCCTACTCAGGTTCTAAAGAAGACTAGCTCTGCTAGTCTAAATGTTGGCCACAAACGTTCTTGACCTAAAAATTTTTGCTTTGCCTAAGTTTTGCTTAATTCTTGCTTTTTCTTCTACGTGACATTTTGTTCACGCATCAGTTCTGTAATTTTGAAGAACTGTGATCCCAAAAGAAACCAGGAAATTTATCGTAAAGTCGAGTGATTCTTAGCCTGCGCCAAAGACGAAACTAAACTTCAGCTTAATCCGTCTCAGTGCAAAACAGCGCCGAAATCCTTTTTCTGGGCGCCCACCTGTGTACCAGGATTTGAGTACGCGCCATGATTGGCCTGTTAAAAAAGCCATTGTCGATTTGCAAGTCAGGTTAAAGGAGAATTCGAAACGTATATTCTGGTCATTCTTTGAGTCTGGTAGAGGCCCAGAACAAAGATATCAGCGCCTGTTCGCAAACGTTATGCACCTATCAATGTAAAACCGGCGGGGGGGAGGCAGGGCATGGGGTGGGGATTTGACATTTTTCAAACATTTGCAGTCAAATTCTCTGCCCACGGGCAAATCATTCCAGTCAAATGCAACCAAATTTCCCAACCCCAGGCTGCACATTGCGCTGTCAAATACCCCAAGGCTGGACCCAAGAAAGGCACAATAAAAATATCCCCAAATGAAACTCTGCAATCTTTATTTATATTACGTTGCTGCATCACTAAAGATACATGTTCCTGTTACAGCTGCAATTATACGTTTTAACCATAATCCGTGTTACACTGCGTAGAATACAGAAACCTTTAGGAGAAAGTCCACATTTTGTAAGTTTAAATATACCGTTCTTAGTAAAGGGTACAAAGAAAGTCAGTTTTATAAGCTTATCAATTGTACTTGCAAAAATCGACTTGGTTGCTCTTTACTTCCGTTTACTTTGATACCACAGTATCTTAAGAGGTTCAATAAGATCAAAAACAGGCTAAAACAAAGGAAATTTGAAGAAAAATCCACCCAGCTTCCGCTTGTTCTCGTTAGCCTCCATGATTTCCAGAAGCTTAGAAGTGGGAAACATATGTTCGGTCTCAGTCTTTTTCGTCCGAGTCAGCAGTCAAATATCTCCTCGTCGGGCGAAGAAAGATTCAAATATCCCCTCCCCTGGGAGAAAAAGATCAGTCAAACGCCCTACCCCAGGGCCAACAAAGACAATCAAATCCCCACCCATGCCCTGCCTCCCCCACTCCCCCCCCCCCTTTGCCGGCATATCATTGATAGGTGCATTACAAATCGGGGTTAGATACGTCTGCTACGCAGGCTAGTGGTTCTCGCAAATTCCATCCAAAGGTGACTGTTTCTAGTTTATCTGCTAATAATCCCTTCAGCAAGTCTAGCCAAACTAACTTATTGCTCTTTTGCAGGAGTGATAAAACTTGCGGTCTTCTCGAGCATTTTATGGCTGCTGTTGACAATCTTATATAGGTCTGTTCAGTCCTCTCCGCTAACCTTCATTCTTGTCCGTATTTGTGGTGCGTTGTTTATGGTACTTCCTCCTGTCAATTATATGAGAGTACTGTTCTTTATCCGTCGTCATAACGCCCAGATAAGTGTTGCTCTTCCGTCTCAGATGACAACAGTTTTTCAGCGCGAGAAGAAAGTAGCGCTTGACATGTCCATTGTCACCGTCTTGCTGTTCGCTTCTATCTCACCAGCTATGTCCGTGGCGTTACTCCGAAACCAATATCCAGGCGTTTACTCTATTCTGTTTCCTTGGAGTTTAACAATGGCGTCTATTCTCTCCTCTGTTAATCCGATAACTTATTTTGGAAGGAACAAAAACATGAGAAGTGCCTTTAAGTCCATAATGAACCTCTAATGGCACGAGTTTCGCCGAGGAGAACCTGGGAGGGTGCATCACGGCTCCACAGGGCTCTGTAATTGCCTTAGTTTAGTGAGATCAAAGAAATATTTTTTCGTAAAATGAGGTGACATATGTCTCATAGATTATCTTGCATTCATTAAAAATTCGTCTTGTTTTTCTTTAATTACAAAACAACGTTTTTTAGACCCAGGTCAAATTTGGTTCACTTAATAGTTACAGTCTAGGTGAAAACAGAAACCAGAAGCAGAGAAAATTCACTTTATAAAGGACTACGGAGGGCACAAGGCACGAAGAGGATAGGTGAGGAGAGGTGAACGGTTGCACTCAATATTTTCCTCTCCTATTTCTTGTAACCAGGCTAGGTACCATAAAAGGCATGATGTATTTAACACAGTGTTAAATAATAGTCTTAATGGCCAGCCGTATTGGATCGGTGCAGGTCAACCGAGAACCGTACTAGCGTAGAAAATTTCTCGAAAAAATCCTGGAAATTCTCCAGAATTACATTAAAAAAAGGAACAGGCTAAAATCTCTGAGAAATGCCCGGGAATTCCTGAGAATGAAATGATTTTCTTCTCGACCCATGAAATTCTTGGCAATTCCAGCGAGCAAATTATTGTCCTACTTGCATTTGATAGTCGCAAACCTGACATTCGATAGTTACTGTAACAGCCTGTTCTCGATTTGCAGCTCGGTTACTGTTAGAGTCGCTGACGTTTCTTCCCACGTAAGGGAATCCGGGAATCCATACTGAGGTATTTTGTTTCAGGATGAAAAGAAACTGCGTACGTTTCCAGATAGTCTGCAGAAATAACATCTACTTTGATAACGCGATATAAATCAACGTAACCTGACTCTTTTAAGACCCTCGCGGACTCGTACATCGGTACTGTGACGGCCGCTAAAATTTTATTCGCAATAGTCGCTTTAATTTTACCACGAGATCGCAGCGCGCAAAGTAATTTCAATCGCGATAGCCAGGCGTGTTACGACTCTAAGGTTTGTAAAATGAATATACTGCTTTCTGGATTGCTGGTACAATGAGTACGCCTGAGGCTCGCATATTGCTTACCTTCGACGAACTCATTTTGTAAACACAGAAAGGTGCAACAGTTCAACAAACAACCATGTTCATGACTGTAATTACATACGGAAAACGACTTTATAAAACTCCTAGTGGAATACGTCCCCAAAAGGGGTACAGACGGTGTAAGTTTCCGATACACTAACCCCTCCCTTAAGGCCACTGCCAAAAGTGTTAGAAGAATCTGATGCTAACGTGAACAGAAAGATCAGAACCAAAAAACAGTTAACAACGACTAGTCTGCCTGGTATTCTTGTAAACGGTCAGCAATAGTCTTGCAAAACTAAAAAAACTTACAATCCAAATATGTCACAAAACCGTTAGAACATTATTTTGAACAATGTACAAGCTAATATTGTTAAATGTCCGAGTTAATGAAAGAGTTACTGGCAATCACTCTAACGATTCGGATGTCTTCTCTCTCTTCCATGGCGACTTCTTGCAGGCTCTAAAGGCTGTTCACCTTAAGGTTTCCATTCACCTCTATCTGTCTCGTTCGGTTGAGTAACTTGTAAGGCACCCTTTTTATCTGCATCACTCATACCAACCTCAGCATGAACATCCGTATCAGATTTGCCTTCTTCTGTTACAGCCTCTAGCATAGGATCTAGATGCATCCGAGCTACACTTACACTAAGCGTGTTCTCCTCTCGCCTTAGCCAAAAGCGGGCCAATTGTAACCACCAGCTCCAGATACAACAGGCGTACTAATCTCCTCTCCATCAGAAATCCAGCCCCTCAAAGCAGGACCGAGGTACGGCTTCAGAAGATCTGCCTGAATCACCGTTAGTTTCGCCCTTCGACGTCTCTGTTTGCGGTACGTTAAGTCTGACAACAAGGACACTACTAATATAACTTGGGATTCATACATTTCTTTCGTTGAATATTGTGCAGCCAAACACTTTCATCACCACCGTAACGTTGTAATGTTCTACATGGCCGTCCGACAGTGGTTGTAGCGGAGTGTTTGTCGTTTCCTCAACGTCCACGAGCTTACACACTTCTGAAATAACTTTGGACTCTAAGTTCCTTGGTCGCTGTGTATCTCCCGTGGAACTCCGAAAACGACAGATAAATTCACCGACTTATATAACTTCTCAGCTACCATAAAAGCTTATTGGTTCGAAAACAACAAATTTATTCCCGTGAGGGGTCAGAGGAAGTGGCCTTAATATGTCCATGGCGAGGCGCTCCAGTGGTGCATATTCCACATACTTCTTTTATAGGGAACGTCTCTCCTCACCCGTGCTCTTTTTTCCTCTACACTCATGACAAGCTCTGAACCACTTCTTAACGTTTGAAGTTAGTTCTGGCCAGTAACATCGAGCCCTAAGCGCTTTAAGTGTTTTTTTAACACCCTGGCGATTCGCTGTTGTATGGTTAGCCCTTAGTGCTGCCTCTCGCAAGCTTTTTAGTGCTTAGTTCTGGAACCACTTCGACACTATTTTCGACACAATACTTGATCTCGGAACTCCAGCTGGTTCCATTGGGCCCAAAGAGCCTTCACGTTCACGGTACGTTCATAAGGAGAAACATCTTCCAACTTTGGCCTTGAAGCGCTTGCTTCCTTGAATTGGACCACCTTAAAGATAATATCGTCTCTCTAATATGGTCCTCATAGGATAGCGTTACATTTAGAGTCAGGCTGATTCGGTGGACAAACCTCAGTGTTACCTGACAAGAACTCTCTTTAACCTGAGGAATTTTCGTTCGCCCTGTCACAAACCCTTCAGTGTCAGTTTGAACAGCAACACTAACCATTTGCTCAATCTTCTTCCTCTCCTTATATTATTTAGAACCACTACCACAAGGTCTTCGTGGCATGGCGTCTACATTCTGATGCCGCGGACTTTCTCGATTAACAATCTTTTAGCCAAACGAATCCAGGAACTATGCACCTGGCTAGCTGCCCCTCTGGTTCTCTCACCGTCAGAACGGTGTGGAGAGATGCATGGTCAGTTCCTATGCGAAATTTCGCTCCCTGTAAGTAATGGTGAAAATACTTCACGACGTCCATTGCCGCAAGCAATTCTTTTCATCTTAAAACAGTAGTTAATTTCTAAGCTTAAGTCAACGTTCGGTTGGCATACGCAACAGGACTCCACACCCATCCTTCGCCTAACTTAGGACAATTCCATACCATGATTGGTGTCGTCTGTGTCGAGCACAAACTCTGCTGTAAAATCTGGGCAGTCGACATTAAGGTCTTCAGCGTGTCAAATGATAACTGGCACTCAGACGTTGAAGCAAAGTCAACATGCGCTTCAGTCAGTTTGTGAAGCGGTCAGGCCACTTTGAGCATAATTAGGAATAAAGCGTTGATAGTAGCTGGCAAGTCCTAAGAAGCTCTTGGGCGCTTTCCATTCAACTAAACCTTCCGGTAGCGAATGGAACGGCATTTTCAGAAATTTCCAAAAAGAAGACAACCTCGTGTGGTATAGCCAAATTTTCGCAAATGTCGTTCCGAAAGTTTTCTTTCTTTTCAACTTTGCTCTCGTATTTTTCAGAACTTTCGGTCAGAAATTCAACTGTTATTGGACTTTCTGGAAATTTTCCAGAGAAATATTTGTTCCATTCGCCACCATTTCCAAATTTTCGGAAGTTTCTGTAGAATGGAAAGTGCCCCTTTACTTCAGTCACATTCTCTGGCACTAGCCAATCGCACTACCACTATCGTCTCCACCGTTGTATATTTTTCGAAATGCATTTTTAGAGGAACAAGACCAGCCCCTCTAGCAGACACTAGCGTTCTGCCGATGGACAAGTATTTCTCTTGAAAATGAGTGCCGCAAGGTTCCAGGATTTACAGCCCTTGATTAGCAGCTTTGGAAGATGATCTGCGATGGATGAGGTGGACGAGTACGACTGCCTCACATTGCGGCTCTATTACAAGACGGCCCGTAATACATCTGAGGCCAAGTTGCTGACCACTCTCTCTACAACGTTCAGTCTCCTCTCCATTGATAACAAGTGGTTGTTAAACAAGGTCAGTCTTTGCATCTTCCGAAATGAAATCCATGCCACACAGCCGGGCAGTGCCAGCCATGTGCTGTGTGGAGCTGGCGCTTAAATGAATGCTTTGCCCTCGCCTCGTCAGTAAAGGGCCTTTGATACACTGCTTTGTCCGTTCATAGGACTGACGGGTGACGGCTATGCCATGCTGATGAACCCCAACGAGGGCAAAACAGCTGTCCATGGCTGCCACTGCCTGGGTGATATGGCTTTGCACCTGTGTGAGGTACTGGCGAGGCTATGTGTTGATGTATGCGTGCCCTTGGCTTTCAATTTGTCTTAACTCGTCCTAGCCCGGGGGTTGGACACTCCCTTGAAAAGCGAACCTTTTTGAGGTTTCAGGTATATTAATTGGTAGGGAATTTACTAGTATATGAAAGGGTAGGAAACTCTATCGGATTTGAAAGGGCCTTTGATTAAAAATCTTTCTAAAAGACGCGCCCTCTGTTTTATGTTGCACGAAAATGACAGAAGACTTCCTGGCTTAGCGATTTACTGTTATTAAGTAGGAAAGTTAAAGGAATACCATATTTGAATAGAAGGTACTAAAATGTATGCGGGATTGGTACCTTTTCTCTAAAAAATGGCATATAAAAGGGAATAAGATTGAACCTATTTGTAATCGTAATTGTAATTGTAATTTGTTTACCCACAGAGCACCTACGAGTTCTTAAGAACTCGCTGAAACGTGTCCGTGCGCTCCAGATGGAATTGGAATTGGGAAGTGTTGGTTTTTAAGGAAAGGGGAATACTGGAGTGCCTGGAGAAAAACCTCTCCGAGAAAGGGAGTGAACCAACAACAAACTTAAGCCACATATGGCGTCGAAGCCAGAATTCGAACCCGGGCGATATTGGTGGGAGACGAGTGCTCTCACCACTGCGCCACCCTTGCTCCCCGTCGGGAAGGAGTCTTCCCGTATGAAACTTTGTTCTGTAATCCCCGGGCGTCCTAGCAGTCCCTTGTCGCACAAATGAACTTAATGTTAGCCTAGTATTGTTGTATTTTAGATGTCAGCAACATTCTTCAAAAAGTAAAAATAGGCAAGAATAACTTTGGTGGTTTGCTTTTGTTTTATTTTTCCATTTTCTCTCATGCAGCTATTACTCAAACAGTGACCATCGGTTCCTGCCTTAAGTCAAAGTTATTTACTGTCGAAAACTTAAAAGCATGCTAGTAACTTAGAGTATTAAGGACTAAATAATGTTGTCATATTTGCGCAGTAATAAACTGGGGAAGCCATCGAACAGCCTTAATTAATCTATTCCTTCTCCTGCTGCTGTCTCGGTGAAGGAGGTAAATTGTCAAGTGAAGCATACATTTATAGCCATATGCAAATAATATACTAGAATCGGAATGCGTGCTAAAACAAGTGCATTGAAAAGGTTATTTTCTGTTTCAATGAAAAAACAGAAACTGAAAAAAATAAATGATCTTTGGCATAGAAAACATTAATAGTTTATCTTCAGTTAATGAGGCAGTACAGTAAAGCAATTCATCACATTACCGAGTAAGAAAGTGATTCTGAAACGCGGATCGTCTTTGCAGTGGTATGAAATTCCTTGTCTCCTTCAACTTTTTTTTCTTTTTTTTCTGGGCAAACTATTTTCAAATGCAATAAAATTCTTAGCAGCACTTACAAGCCGCAAGTTGGGATAAATGAGCCCGGCCGAAATCAAGCCTACAATTCAGTGGGTAAAATGTATATACAGAGCTGTTAAGCTTAGATTCAAGTCTTTTGATTAGTCGCAACACTTCCATAAGCCAACAGTACGCCAATAATTACTTCCAGCGTCCATCACATGTATACCAGAGCCTGAGACTATAAAACGAAATCAGATAACACAACATTACTGTTATATCTAATTCTTAAGCTTTTGCAGGGCGAGAGCAGATCCTCTACTCTAGATGGATCATAAATCAAGGGAAGTATTTGACCCCATGGGGTCAAACATCTGAGGTGTTACTAGATCAAGAGGATATTGCTGTTTTCGGTCAATTCTGTACTAAAGTCATTACCTAGTTCTTTTACCCATACACAAAATGCTCCCGCAGAGTTGTGACGGCGATATAAAAAAATTTCATCAGCGAGCATAAACCACAATTATTTTTTGGGTGATTATTTCAGTTGGTCCAACGTTTCAAGTTTCAATCCATGTCCATCCTTGCAATCCGTAGCAACAGACGAGAGGAAACAGTTTCAATACGCAGACATCGTCATAAATAAACCAAAACCAGACCATTATTTTTGGAATTCAATTGATGCGAAGACAAGTTTTAGCTTTTTACAAAGAGAGCAAATAGCGTAACATGAGTGTGTCCGCTAAGGGATGTTAAGAGTCTGCGTTTTTTGCTACACTGTTCGGCTGCTGTCAGTACTCAGACTATGCCTAATGATAGAGCAGGAGGCAGGAATTTGGTTGAGGGTCTTGAGGGTATATATGACTACTAGCTAACAGAAAGTTGAGCTATCTGTAGAATTCCGAAAAATTCCTGCCATATTTTCTCTTGATTCGTCCTTTTTTTAAGACAAGAAACAATAATTCAATCAATCAAGCTTTTTTTCCATAGTGTCTCATTCATTACTGACAGTAATTCTCTTCCAAACTCGTCCATAAGAGCCGTGCAAAAATTTAAAATTATACAATCTATATCTAACACTAACTATTACGCCTAGTAATGATAGTATAAAGATTTAGCCAGGGCTAAAAGCGAAGCTCTGGTTAATAATACTTGTAAACAAAAAAAATTAAATCGTGTAATGCTAAACGGGGACGACAATGAAAATGGCTAATGACTAATAGATCTAATTAGCAAAAAAAATAAATTGCACGTGCAGCACACTTTTTTCTAATTAGCAAACAAACAAATTTGCACGTGCAGCACGCTTTTTGTCTTTCTTTGCCGTTGTTTTCCACAACTATGACGCTGTTTTGTAGGGCTAAAACGTCAAACTTCCTAGTTAAACATTACTTTTATGGAGGAATTGTCGTATATGCGTACTCAATATTTTGTCTCCTGTGTTCATGTTAGCTCTTAATTTTCACTGCCGCTCATTTTCACCTTGCTGGCCGTTAGCATTTCTCATTGTCTCACAGCCGCTTTGAATTTTCATGTTTTTCGTTCAACAAAATTATTCTCTTTTGTTTTAAATCACTCGCCCTAACTCTTTCTCTGTTATCCACGTGAGTGTAAACATCAAAAATAACGTCGAAAAAGACACCACTTTGTTGTTGTTTTTTCTTTCTAAAAGTCCGGGCGGCCATGCGATTTCTTTCCAAATAAGACCTTGAGTTGCATTTGGGTTGCCATACCTGTTGATTGAATTATTTTACATTGGTATGCCTGCGGTGCGGACGGACGGTCGGGCGGTCGGTGTACGGTCATGTGATTACCAAATTTTCTCGGATGGGTAGTTTACCACATTTTTTTACCCATGGCGCTCCGAAGCGCGCGCTTCGCGCGCAAGAGCTCCACTATTAAAGGCTTAGGATTAGTTTGGGTCCTTGGATAAAAAAGCTGCTTGATGAGCTTCCTGTCCGGTTGTAGTACAAATAAACTTGTGAGTTGCGAATTTACAATAGTTATGCAATGCTTTCGAGTGGTAAAGTTTTGAATGATTCAAGGTTAAATTTAGGCACTAAAAGGATATTTTCCTTCACGATTATTTTTTATTGAAGTGCGATGTACAGTCATTTCAAATGTAAAGTGTTAGAACTGTTTAATATGAATGTGAAAAATATTATTGCTTGAATTCGTACCAATTACCAATTTGTCAATTATTAAAGATTTCTCGTAGAAAAATGGTCACATATCACGTGACTTATTAACACAGTATTTAAACTTTAAAATTTTAAGGACGATGAGCTCTTTATTTGTGCCAAATTTTGATTCAGCCCCATTTTCTATGCCGAAGTTATAGCCAGTAAATCATTTTTCACAGGTAAACTCATTAGACCCAGGCTTAAACTACTTGAGTCGGGTATGTGTTGCCATTCTGTAGCTACTAATACTGAAAATACTATATAAGGCATTCCTTACCTCCCCAAGTGAAGCCAGTAGAATTAGCAACCGCTGTAAAGTTAGCCGTGGGCACATTGGACACCAGATTTTCCGGAAGTGGCGTAGCGCGAACAAGACCCGTCAACTTTTGTATTTCCTTTATGTAGCCATCAGTAATCTGTTGCCAAGTATCACCAGAATCACGGCTGCGATACATGTTCATTCTTCGATCTAGGCCATAAAGCTCTTTCCAAGCGGGATTAGACGCTATTATGCTGATTATTGTTGGTTTTATGGCTTAAAAAATAGAACATGAAAGATTCCGTATTACCGAAAATCAGTTTATCTCATACCACCTTGAATTGATATAATCAAAGGCTGTCCGAGGGTGGTTTGTGTTTGATAGGGTGAGTTTTTCGTTTGTTTCACGATAGTCACTATAATTGAGTTCAAGTTTATTGCAGCATTTCAACATGAAAAACGAAAATTTGCATAGTTTACTGCTCTATTTTAGGGCTAATCTTGGAAGGTAAAGCAAACGATGAAAGAGTGCCTTTATCACCTACTATTCTTGTAAGCTTTAGCAAAAACTAAGATTAGTTAACAGAAAACTTACAAGTCCATTCCACTCCATCCATGGTTGAAAAACAGCTGCTTACAGTTCTATAAAATAAAGAAAACAATTACAAATTGTGCGGACGATTTTTATCAGCGTCCTAATAAAACTAAGAGGAAGAAGTTATACTTAGTAGAAAGAGACCTTAAACGCCGTCAATCTATGGTATCTTGACCAGCAATTATCTTTGTACAAACTACTGAATTAATTGTGTAAGCTATGTGGCACTCTTATCAAGTGAAATTAACTGTGTAAGACGGAATCCACCAGGAAATTCAGTAATATTTTTTAATTCTCGGTGGACAAAAACCTTGTACTAGAATAATTTAAAAAATATTACATTCTTTTTTACATTTTTCAAGGCCTAAGGATGTAATTAGTCATCTGTAGTAACACCAAAGAAAATTCTCATGGGAGACCGAGAAAGTGAATGTCAAATTTCACAAGAATTGTGAAAGCACAGGTAAAATTCTGAAAATTTCATGTGTAAGATGTAATCGCGTGGAATTTGACATTCATTTTCTCGGGCTCTCATGAGAAATTTTCTTTGGTGTTATTACAGATGACTAATTACATATTTAGCCCTTGAAAAAATGAAAAAAGAAGTCAATATGCCTTAAACTATTCTTGTACAAGGTTTCTGACCACTGAAAATTAAAATTACTCAATTTCTTGGTGGATTCCGTTTTAATTTTTCTTATTTGCAAGTCTTATTCAAATGTACACGTTTTTACAAAGGTGAGGGTTGAACTCAGGACCCCTTGTCGCATTACTCCTATCGACACACTAACTAACTGAGCTAAGAATGACTAACATTTTCTAAGATCTTCACAATTTGTCTACTTAATCACATACGAGTACAGTTTATAATTGTGAGTTTACGCAACAGGACGGCAGGAAGAAGAGGACAGCAAATCGCTTGTGCGTGAAGAACGTGACAAGGCTATTACGTGTGTGTTTTGTCGTGATCTTCACTAACATCAATGTTTTCTGGTCTTGTACAAAAAGACCTGAAAGAAAGTGAAGTTTGGCGAAAAGTTATTTTAAGCAAAATTATTGTCACTCTTATCACACAAGGTTTGCCGTCTTCCTTCCTCTCCCGTCCTGTTGCGTAAGTTCACCAATGGCGATAGGGAGACCGCGACTGAAGAGGAAGTCCCGGATTTGTTTAACAAGAGTATGATCACCGACTGAACTGGACGACACGAAGTTCTGTTACAAAGTAATATTCAAATACTAATTTGTGATAATTTTCTACTTTTCCTTAATTAAAGCCAGAAGGGTCAATATGCTTCTGTTAAAACTCAAGATCTCCTGAGAGTTCAAGTGCCTCGTACTGTACTATTAGAAGCTTCTTTTAACAGAGCTACTGATAACTAATCGGGTTAGTATTAATAGAAATTTTTTGTTATAGTAAAGTCGAACAATTGATAAGGACGAAAAATCAGTAAATAAAAAAAATCTGTACCTAAAGACTGAGCACTTAGTAAGTTTTGACGGCTACCTTTATAGCTCAACTAGACATACTGAAAGTCAGATCTAAACCTACTCACCCGTCAGCCGTATACATGCAAGGGTAAAACCGGCCAGTAACTGGATCTAGGAGGAAAGATCGTCGGGCATATTCAGGAGCATCTACAAGGAAAAATGGCGGGATTCAACTTTTGTATTAGTCGTGTCAGTTTAAGTGACTCTCAATCGGGATTATCGGGATAGCACTTGGCCCCCTGAGTCAATTATGGAGGAACGTAATGTAGTTTTCAGGATGAAGAACTCCCATAGTGCGCCAGCACAAATATACCAATACCTCTTCAGCAGCATAAAAATCTAGTAAACCTACTAAGCTCAGTTAATGGCCATCCCCGTAAAGACATTCATATCCTCAAGTTTCGTGCGCTAGTCCTTTGTCAGAGTGGTTATGTGTGGTCTGTATATGTATCGAATGTCGGAGCTATACTGTTGTTAGAAGACAAGAATAAATTAAATGAAGATATGATCGTCGCAGTGGTAGTTCTTCGAATGCGAGAGGGGATTAAGAATGGTATTTTAGATTGAAAAATTAAATCTGGTTCTAAGTTTTGCCTTAAAAGGCATCCTTGCTGGCTGAAAGGTTTAAATAATGGAGCATCAAACGCTGTATTGTATAATTTCATACTGCCTGGGGGACTGGCACTACCGGATTTTACAGGACGTTGTAAATGTCCAGTTTCAAAATGGCGGAACTCGAAAGAAAGCAGGTTTCTTTTGGACAAATATCAAACAATTATTGGATTAGATTTTTGTGATATCCGGATATCCAAGCTTAAGGTCGAAGTAAGTTTTATCAGCCGAGCCGAAGGCCGAGGCTGATAACACTTACCGAGACCTTGATTATTCAGGATATCACAAAAACTGAATCTAATAATTGTTTTATAATACATTATCTTGAAGACAATAACGACAAACACACCGTCGGAAGGAACCTGAATTATGATATTGTTATTGGAAATCATGAATTGGTCGCACAGCCTTAGCTACAGATTAGACAGTTATCTGTTAGCAGATAACTGACTAATCTGTAGCCTAAGGTTGCGCTGATTTTCAGAATTAGCTTTAGGCTCTTAGCCAATGAGAAGGCAGATAGTAAGTACAATGTACAATCATAATCAATATTCCCTCGGAGAATCTACCTAAACTTAGCAAAGAAAGGCTAAAGTATTTCTACAATGCCCGAAGCTAAACGTATCCGGCGAGAAAAAGAAGCTTGTCCAATCTGACTAGAGCCATTTTGCAAGTGCAAGCAGAAATTTCTGCAATTTGATTGGCTTGGAGCAGTGGTATTTCAGCTTAATTTGAAATACCTCAAACCTTTTACGGGTAGTGGTATAAACAAATAATCGCATAATTTGCACGTAATATCTGGCATAAATACCACTCGTGATATTTCAGAATTGTCTCAAATTTCACTCGCCTAACGGCTAGTGCAATTACGTAGAACAATTTTTAAATATCACTACAAATCATGCTATTACGCATACAAATACCCATTGCATTAAGGGGTAGAGTAAAAAAATATGGAATTCTTTGGGGGTAGAGATTTAATTTTCGCTAAATTCTTCAGGGGTACACCCATATTCTTCAGGGGTAAACCCATATTTTGTGGAAGTCTTCAAGGGTAAAAACAATTTTTTTGCTCTCTAGGGGCAAGAAGAAAAGGTAGGTCCTTAATCGGAGGGGTACGGATATTAAATGCAATATCTAAATCCTACCAAGACTTCCAAGTAGCGATAGTCTCTTGTTCTTCAGTGTTGACTTTTCTGGAGTAATCTGACTCTAAATATTGTTTAAATCAATAAATCCGGTAGTGCCAGGTCCCCGCGCAGAATGAAATCAAGAGCTTTTACCTACCAGTATAAGGAGGAAGTTCTTCAGCAGAACAACCGTATAGTTCGGCTCTCATACTTCCTGTGATGGTGTTTGCAATAATTCGCACGTAGCGAGCTACAAATGGCTCGGCAAGTTTAGCAAACACAGGAAATTTTGCTTCAAGCTTGTCTTTCGGCCCTTTTATATCCTATCAAAACAATCAAACATAACGATAGACTGTTATAGACTTTCATTAAAAGATTTCCCTCAAGTCATCTTCGATTCAGATACTCTCAGTTGCAAAAGGCGTCACCCACCCGGAGACGTTTCAGTTCCTTAATTTAGTGTAAGAGAAATTATTTTAAACAACAAATATCTTGGGTTATCCTCAAAAACTCTAAGACAAAAAACTATAAGATTTTGTGAAACAACTAAGATAGTACCTGCGCTATGAATTGGCCGAGAGGCGTGTTTGCACGCACGAGAGTAAATTAAATACATGTAAACATAAGCCCCTTGCAAACGGACGCAACTTTGTTGGCCAACGACTCCCAACATTGTTGGATGTTACATGTTCCGTCCGTTTGCACACCCTGTTGCATGTTGTTGGATGCTGTTGCGTGTTGTTGCGCAAAGTTTGAAACCGGTCAAACTTTTCAGCCAACAACTCCCAACATTTCTTTTGTTCCGTGATCGCCGAAGCGTAGCGCAACAATGTTGGATCCGTTTGCAGAACTCTTCCAACATTTTTAGGGCCACGCACGCTCATTACGCATGGTTTACAAAGACTTATGGGTTGTATCCTTCCCGCGATGCACTGCAGGTCCCAACATTGTTGGGAGTTGTTGCATCCGTTTGCACACTACTGCCAACACGCACTCAACAACTCCCAACAGTGTTGGCGTAACAATGTTGGGAGTTGTTGCGTCCGTTTGCACGCAGCCATAGTTGTGACGTCGAGATATTTTGCTGTGCGCGTGCTAGTCAAGCAAGCACGAATGTGAAAAAGGTTGTGAGATTAAATCTCAACAATTTTGCTTTATTTACCCATTTCCTCGTCGACTGAATCTTGGAAATTGCCATTTGAGTAGTGCTTCATGTAAACCTTAATTGAGCATTTTCTTTTGTTCTTTGCACGACTTGCACCTGTAATGCATGAGCGTCTATGGGTACAAGCTTTCCGCGGGACGAATTCTCCGATCATTTGGGTGGATAAGAGTTAGTTAATGATTGGTTGATGGTTTTTTCAAGGTAGCCTGCGAAAACATCCATTTCTTCTCGCTCTTCACGCTGGGGACGTTTCGCGCGGAGGAACGTTTGCGACTCAGCGACAGAAATTCCATACTGATGATATAAAATCTGTCCGGAATGCGGTCAGAAGCGCTGATTGGTCGACGGAGCAGTTATATTGTTTTAGCTATTGTTTACGAATGACAAACAAAAAACAAAAGGCCACAAAGGTCAAACGTAAACGCGAAGAATCTTTAACAAAACAGTCAATATTTGTGGAATACGGTCTTCTCCAAAAGAAACATGTGAGTTTTGTTGAAGCGCGTTGGCAGATGAACACAACACTTTACCAAAATCCACCAGAAGACACGTAACATTGGAGAAATTTATACTTGCAACCCCATGACTACCGAATTTATTATGTAAACACTGATTTGCGTCATCAGTATGGAATTTCTGTCGCTGAGTCGCAGACGTTCGTCCTCCCGAAACGTCCCCAGCGGCGAAGAGCAAGGAGAAACGGATGTTTTCGCACGCTATATTCAAGGCAACTATTAAATAATCAATCATAAGAAACTCTTGTCCAATTCCAACCAAATAAGCCTGGAAATCGCTGCGCCAAACGCCTATACTCATTCTCCTTATGGTTTATGGAGTGAGGAGTTTGCATGCAAACGCAGTTGTGCTATAAAGTTTGCTCAAGTTAAGCAATAGTAAACGTTTTCCGTGTTTGCATAGCCTGAGTATCAGGCGTTCACGGGGGGAAAGAGGGGAGAGTGTAGTGAAAAAGGGAGAGAGCGAATTGAGAGAAACGTCCTTCCTTTCTCTCCTCCCCCTTCCCACTCTCGCAGCTAAAATCTCCTCTCCCCCAGCCCCTTAGGAAGGCCTATACCAAGGCTAGTTTGCAGAGCCTGATATAAACACGAGAGGGATTGGGAGGATTCGAGACAACATAACTGTCAAGCTCTCTCATCCATCGAGTGTATATTAGGCTATGCAAACGCAGGAAAAAAGGTTTACTTTTCAATTTAAGCACGAGAGAATGAGAAATAAATTCCCGAGAGTAAGGCAAACTCTTGATTCATTACACCAGATAAAAAAAAGAAATTCTTACCAGTCGCAAAGTGTTATACGCAAAGTATGTACGCGTAATAAGTTCTTCTTTTGCAAAAACGATGACTCCAAAATGCGGATTTTTCTTCCCTTTTTTTTCTTCCCATTAATACATACTTGTTTGTAACGCATACGTATAGGCTCGTGTTGTGCGCATATACATACGTGTTTGTTTAGCGTATCTTTGCGTGGAACGGACGTATGAAAAGAAAATGGTCACATCCTTGGGAAAAAAAACATAGAATAGGAAAGATCACAAGTCACGTTGCAGAAACTCACGTATACCGTGTCATAATTTTTTAACAAATGGCCGACCACGGTCAGAGCGCGCGCACTATCTTAGTTATTTCTAGAGAAATTATAAAATAGCTTTACAGGGGTGTAGCCATCTTCTCGACTAGTTGTAGGCCTGGCTGATCACTTTCATTTCCACATATCCTGAAATTGCACGCATGACTAGTACGCACTGACCTCACCAACACTTTAAGCTATTAAGCTTTTTAGCTCACCCCGAAAAGGCATAATTTATTACAAGTAGTAAGTGATCAAACCAAGAATTTGTCGGCCCGGGCTTACAGGTCTCTGAGCTGACTACGCTTCTGCACTATACAGTACCTGTGTTTCTGGGTTGAGGAATTTGTCTACTATCGGCGAGAGAAGTGTCTGAAAGTTCTCTTAAGGTAATTCCCTCGAAAAGAATGCGCTACTGCCTGTTATTCGAAGTGTTTTTTAATGAGTTGCGCCAACGTCGTTCCCAAGGTCTTCTTCTAATCGGCCCCCGTGGCGAGAGAGAGGGGGCAGAGTAGGAGATAACCCTGGGAAAGAGGTTGGAGATGCGCCCGAAATCTCAAACAAAATTGTTAAATATCAAAAACTTTGAACATCACTGCAGCCTAGAACCTATTTGATCGTTATTCTTTCAGTGCAGTGATTTCAAATTGGACGATTTTGCAAATTATTTTATGAAAGATGACCATCGCAGTTATAGACGCAACTTTTGCAGTAGGGAAAAGAAAGCCTGAAAAAATTTCAGGCTTGTACGGGATTCGAATCCTTGACCTCTGCGATACCGGTGCAGCACGCTACCAGTTGAGCCAACAAGCCAACTGGGAGCAGGTCGTTGAATTGGCTCGTTATAAACCCGTGAAAGGATGATGATGAAGTTATGAATTTTAGAAACCATACATGTGGACTGCGGGGTGAAGAATTATATGAAAGATGAACATACCTCATCTTTCAGATAATTCTTCACCCAGCAGTTCACATATATGGTTTTCATATATTCATAACTTTGCAAATTATGTAAGAAATTCAACCGCTACATCATCACCTACACTGTAATTTTCAGGGAGTTATAATAACTCCTCTAGTGGGGCTAATTTAACTCCTTACAGTGGAGTTATTTTTCGTGGAGTTATTTTAACTCCAAAAAGGAGTTTAAAGAACTCTTTTTCAGGAGTAAAAGTGACCACAGATTTTGAGGAGTTAAAATAACCCCAAAAAAGGAGTTATCCTGTACCTAAAATTTTTACTCCACTTTCAGAGTTAAATTAACTCCAAAAAGAGTGAAAACAACCCCTGTAAGGAGTACAAGTAACCCCATTTCGGAGTAATTTTAACTCCAAGACTGGGAGTAAAAAGAACTCTTTTTCAGGAGTAAAAATGACCCCAAATTCGGAGTTAAATTAGGAGTTAAAATAACCCCAAAAAAGGGGTTATCCTGTACCTAAAATTTTTACTCCATTTTTGGAGTTATAATAACTCCCTAAAAATTACGGTGTAATGCTCCTCTAAGGCTCCAAATGCAGATTTTCGAGTTATTTATATACAACTTTCTTTTTTTCTAAAAGTATGGTTTTCGTGTACTCAGTTAGCACTTCTCAAAGGACAATTAAAAGAATCATACGGCATTTTTTCGCAATTGCCTCTGGGAAAGGAATTCTCCTTACCTGTGCGTGAGAATAAAATCAGGCAAGAGACAGGTTAGAGGCTTGGGTACGAGGCTGATCTAAATCCAAAGAAACTATGGCGGCTCAAAACTAAACTCTTGGCACCATAACAAAACACGGCGAATACACCTGAGTGCGTATGCGGTAGCTACGGGTAGGCTTCCAACATATCTACTTACTTTGATTTCTTCATTTTCTCGGTACTTCTCCCATGTTACGGAGTTTGAGTTGTTGCTATACTCAAGCTTGAACGTTGGAATGAAATTAGGAAGTTCACTTTCAGATTTAGTATATCCCCCTAAGGTAGCCAACCTTGTGATCTTTTTTAATGAACCAAAATCAATCTGAGGATGGAAAGCAACAATAAAGGTAAACTAAAGTGACTAAAGAGAAGAGCACCATCACAAAAATCCTTTTCAATGTCAGTGTTTCTTCTGAATCACGTCTGCCGTGCTTTGCTCCATTTAACGCCCCAGATGAAAGTAAAATTACCAACAAACGCGGCGTTCCGGAATTATAAGGAAAAATACAATGTAATGACTATTACTCGGCAATCTACGTCAATTTTTAGTCACTTACAATCCTATCTCAGCATAAAAAAGCATGACATTAGAACTTAAAACATCTTCCTCTTTTAGATAATATTTACTAGAGGTAATCATTGATTACGAATCCGCGTTCGTCACTTACGGAAAAATTACGCAAATGAAATCGAGTCGAATGGAGTCCAGTTTCCAGGCCGAAGTGCCCCTGATAACATTAATAGGGGCGGCTAATAGGCGAGTTTCGTATTTCCGGACGGCCTAGGATGAGTGCTAGTTTTTGCGCGAAAGCGAGGCTAATGAGGGTCACTTCTCACCAAGAATACAAACAAACATGAGAAAACTGGGGCTGAGTCGCCGAAAAAAAGGAAAATTTGAAACGTTGAAAGTTTTTGGAGGGCATAAAACTTACTTACAGGCTTGATAAAAACAACAAGCCTAACCAGAAATTGACCGAAATAGTGGTCGTTCAGTGAGTTCAATAAAAATGTGAAGATGGTTCAAAATCCTTAAACAAGGTAAATACCCTGAAGCCATTTTTATGTTATTTTCAGTGATGGTTAAAACTTCTTTAAGCCATACCAACCGTCCATTGAAGTGTATGTACTTGTCGATAGCCTGCAAGTTAAACTGAGACCTTCTTTAACGAAGCGAATGCAAAATCTTGTGTATTTGAAAAAAATAACCTGACGGGGCAGACGTACTGCATAAATTCCTTGCACTGTAAGGAAGTTAAATTAATAATAATGAAAAATTCTTTATTAAAATCTTATAAAAACTACACAGAAAACTTCTGTAAAATATTCTTAAAAATAAAACGTCCACATCAATATTATATATCAATACAAATTTCCGGCAAAACCCCTTCACAAAATTCTAAGAAATTACATACAGTTTTTTAAAAAAATCAAATCAAAAGTTCTATCAGCCTCTAAAATTAAAAAATTAAAAAGTTTCTTTAAAATGTTAAGGAAGTTAAATAGGTTTAAACGAAGATGACTAGAATAGCATACGTTTATTAATACAGGAGCTTTAATAAACTCTCTTTAATAAACTCTCCTTGTCAGTCTGCAAGAAATAACAGTGAAATCCCTGTTCTTTCTCTCTCTAACATAGCCCTTAACAAGGATCTTCTGAAATCTTCTCTGAAGTGTTTGAAACCTGGCAAGGCAAGTGGTCCTGATGATATTTCAAGCAGGGGACTGCGCCTTATTGGAGATGTATTTTTGGACTGCTTTATGCCACTGGCTCAAAGAAGTATTTTGGAAAGCAAATTCCCAAGCCAGTGGAAGCAGGCACAGGTGAAATGTCTTCACAAGAAAGGGAGCACTCTCGACTGCGGAAATTACAGGCCGATCTCCCTTCTCAGCATTCCGGGCAAGCTATTAGAGAATGTTGTAAGCCAACAACTTGACAACTTCTTATATGGCAACAATCAAATCTCTTTAAATCAATGGGGCTTCAGAAAAGGAGGCTCACCTGAACTTCTTTTACTCTCACTAACAGAACGATGGCGTTTGGCCCTGGATGAAAGCAAGGTTATTGCCGTAGTCTTCATTGACTTTCAGAAAGCGTTTGACTGCGTCAACCATACAGTTCTCATCGATAAATTACACTCTATAGGCATTAGTGGCTCCTTTTACGATTGGCTCCTAAATTACCTCGAAAATCGTAAACAATTTGTAACTGTAAATGGTTCTAACTCAGAATTTTTGGAAATAGATACTGGTGTGCCTCAGGGGTCTTTACTCGGTCCCAGATTTTACAGTATTTACTCAAATGATTTACCTGAAGCCACAACAAATGCTTCTGTTGAAATGTTTGCGGATGATACCACAGTTTTTTGTATTGGAAATACTGTTGATGAAGTCTTATCTAAAATTCAGGAGGCGATCGCCGACTTAAACAAATGGGCTATGGTTAACTTCATGACTATTCATCCTGCAAAAACCGAATTGATGTTGTTATCTAAATCACAATTCATCGGGCCCTTACAGAAAATATGTTTAGGGCAAAAGGAGTTGTCCTTTGTTTCTAAATCTAAATGTTTAGGGATTCAAATCGATAATAAACTCTCCTGGTCGCCACATATCAAATCCTTGAGCAAACGTTTTTCAGCAAGAGTGAAGAAACTGAAACACTTAAAAGGTCTCGATAGTCGCATCTTAGAGTCAATTTATTTCAAAGGTATCATTCCAAGTATTACGTATTCAATTGCATTATGGGGATCTTCAAAATCTCTTCAGACCCTGGAGGACATTCACATCGGAGCAGCGAGATTTATTTTTAACATAAAGAATTCTACTCTTATAGCACTGAGGTCCTGGCAGCGACAAAATGGAAGTCTTTATCATACATGTACAAAAAGAGGATTGCAACCATATCTTATCAAGCATTTTATAACAGGGCTCCGGCTGGTATAAATTCTTTATTTATTAAACATTCTCCATTAAGAAATCTCAGGGACAGTCTGAAACTATACGTGCGTTGCCCTAAAAGTGACTTCCTTCGATCTTCCTTCTCTCATCGTGCGTCTATTCTATGGAATAACTTACCCATGTACTTAAAGAGCAAACCCAATATTGGTTCTTTTAAATCTGCTCTTAAAGAAAAATCTGACATTTTAGATAAAATAACATTTAATGGGTTACAGGGAATAAATAAAGATATTGTAAATTATATATATTAAGGCAACAGTCAACTGTTGTTTATCTTGCTAGGTATTGTTTTATTTTTCCTTACTCATTGTAAATAATTCATTGGTTTGTTAATATTATTAGTTACTTTTTTTTGTAGATACTTTTTAGTTTGTAGGTCTACATCAGCTCTTTAGCTGCCTCTTTTTTCACTGACCTACATGACAAATAAAGTATGTATGTATGTATGTATGTATGTATGTACATCTAGCTTACACTGGCTTAAATTATTTAAGCTTATCAAGATATTCAGTCACATAGAGAAAAACGTACGCACATTTCACTCGACAAGAACTCGAAAAAGAAATTTTATACAGACGATATACTGAGCAGTTTAAACTCCATTTTTTTGAGATGTACACAAGAGTAAAATAGAATACTAAGAAGTTAGATAATTAAAGGAAAAAATATACAAAAATATACTGTCATTTTAACCAACTTTACCCTTTTCAAGCTTAAAAATTTACTTCAGTTCTTCTTTTGCCTTCGTCGCTTTTTTCCCTTCTTTTGTTAAGTACAATCAGCTTTTCCCACAATTTTGTTGTTTGCAACAGATATCCCTTTGACTTACTGGTAAAGTTTAAGCTTTGAAATCTTACTATTTTTAATTTTTAATTTACTATTTTCAATCGTTTTCCAGCGACTCAGCGGCAAATTACCTATGTTTTTTTTTTGTGTTTGCAAAGAAGTTGACCCGCACTAGCCTTGCAATTTTGCTCGTTCAAGGGCCGTCGGGGAATACGAAACTTGCCTATTTGCCGTCGCCCGTGATGGCTCGAAAATTTCTGCCTTAGTGCCACAGGAACATCAGATTAGGATGCGTTCTGATGAACGCGACAAACGATTTACCTCACTTGTTCTCAGTGAATTCTAACATGACTCTAGAGCTTTACGGACAAAATTGCAAAATTTTCACGACTCCAATGTCTCGAAATTAGACCAAAGCAAATTTACATCTGGCCCAATGTCGGTTGAAATTGTATGCAAAAGCCCCACCCTGTGGACGAAGATACCTTTCCTTCAAATACATTTGAAAGAGGGAGACTAAAAATCGCAAATTTAAGCACTGCGTAGATGTAAACAAGCAGAAAAAAACAGTTTAAAACTATAGAAGAATGTCTTGACCATGAGAAATTTTACCACATGTACTTTTGTTTCAAACGAGTCATTTTGTTCGGATAAATCTTGCGTTGCAATCTTTGCAAAGGCGAAAAAACTTTCTCCTCAAAGCCCTCTGTATCCTTCCACAACTTCCAAATTACACTTTTCTCCTCTTCAGCTTATTAGTGTTCGTCTGTGCTTCCAAATCTTTCTAATGCTTTGGTACCTGATAAAGGGGACTAATTTTTTTTCCTCATTGATTTTTACTCACACAATACCAGATATGCTTCAAATAATGATTTTAATGATTCTAATGTACCACATTTCTTCTCCTATAAAATTGTCTAGAACGTCAAATTACGGCAAACACACATTTAAATTTATCACAACCAAAATCTTGGAAGAGATTCCTACTACCAGTTGAAAATTTAATACACGCCATACACTTCTACTAAAGCCATTAATTTCTTTCTTTTCTTTTTCTTATAAAAATATTTATATTTGTTATTTTATTCCTACGTTACCGTATACATTGCAAATATTAAAATGAAATGACGAAATTCAAATTGATCATCAACTAAAAAGTGCTCAATGGGTTTACCAGAGCTTTGAATAGATACGTAGACTTGAACTAGGTCAAAAACATTTCCTTGCTACTCAGAGTTTCATGCTTCATGAGAAGCAATGCAAATATTATGTATGAGTGTGAATAAAACTGAACAAAACTTTGATGACAAATTCCCAACCGTGGGAACAAAGCATTTAAAAATGCCCGACAAATGCCAGGAGGGATGGGCACACTTAGAATTGATAGAGCTATTTACTTGAGAACTGCGGAAAAAAGAGAAGAAGGGTAAGATCAAATTACCCAAATTGATCGTTCACAGGAAATGTCTCGTCTTTGCTTACAGAGAGGAAAGAAAGGTCCAGGGACGCTAGAAACTTCGTCATTTCCTGACCTAGGCGTCATTTTGCGGACAGAGTACATTACAGATAGATCGTTATTACCTGCACATAATCGTCGATGGCAAATCTTGGACTCCATCCGTATGGGTAGCCTTCAACGACCTCGTTCAGGCGGATGAAATGCGGTCTAATATTAAAGATATTACGCCGAGGATCATCCAGGGGAATACTTTGTGTCAAAGCTTCGTCCTTTATTTCACCGGACTCAAGGCCCAGAGCAGAAATGCAGTTGCCTGTGATAATAATGACAACATTATCATATTTGTCATAGTTATCATAGTTATGATTATAAAAGTAATGAAAATACAACGTTTTTCTTGTCCTCATGACAGCATCTTTATTAGCATGCAAATTTAATAGTTAAATTAGTTTCGATTGTGTGAATATTTAACATACACTAAATTAACAGAGTTTCTCTTTTGAACAGTTTTGCAAACATAGAAACAAATAGAGTGTCAAGCTCTCTTTTTTCCGGCTGAACCTCAATGACTTAATGTGCACCACCTCTTGTAAGCGACCACTTCCAAAAAGCAATCACCTATCCAAAATGTTCCTAGTCAAAGTCCCATAATTGAACCTCTCGTAAACGACCACCTTTCGTAAGCGACTGCTACCACGTTTTGGGATGACGGTTCTATAATTTTCCATTGCTTTTAACCTTTTGCAAGCGGCCACTTGATGCATTATCCCCTTTATGTACAATGCAACTCAGAGTACAGTGGAACCTCTCCTTTGGGACAGTTCTATTCAAGGACCACAAAATTTGGCTGGGAAAAATGTTCACATAATCCTTGTATTTTTTACCTTGAAGGGACACCTCCGTCCAGGGAAAAAGGACACATTTTCTGGGTCCAGAAAACCGGGCTCACTCCACTCAGGGAACTTCCTAGCATTCAAAAGTGACTGACCACAAAAATTCGTATATTATTTTTAGTCTTGACTAGTTACAATGGCAAGAGCTTTACACAAAATAAACTATGTCACTTAAATCGATATACTAAACTTCCGGGAATGCAACGCACAACATCACAGAGATATTAATCATGATTTTTATACATTATTTAGCTGCTTGAAAGAACTAATGACTGCAGCAGATTGCGAGGCAGAATAAAAGAAAAAAAATTTGTCGGTTCAATATTTAACAAACCACAGCCAGCCTCCAATCAGGTAAAACTTGCCTTTGTTTCGAGGGTGTCCCCTGAAAAAAGGTTCCACTGTGTACGAAGAATTTCAGTGACAACGTAATCATAACTTAACATATTGTAACTTGCAAAGGGTTTTTCGGAACCTCTTCTCCTGCAGAAGAAACCACCTGAGGGTTGATTCTAGTAAACGACCAGTTCCTGTAAGTGATCACTAAATCTTTACATTTTAGAGGTTCGACTGTATTATCGAGTAGATAATATTTTTGAAAACAGAGATTTTTTTCTTCCTTTTTCGAAAAAACACGCGTCCACTCCTTTTCTGTTCGAATCGTTTTCGCCCGTTTACACGGAAACACTAAAACGCTAGAAATACGATAGAATTCCTTACGGAGCATGCGTCATGGTAGAAGTATATGATGTGTGACATCATATTTGATAATCTCTCCTTTTGTCCATCACATATGAACGAGAAGCCGGTGTTTTCAAAAATCTTCTACGTACAGCGATGTAGACAATTTGCCATACCAAAGGAAAAAATCTCCGTTTTCAAACAAAAACGGATACCAGTGAACGGGTCTAAATGTTTCTTACTTGGTGAGCCTATTATGTCACAGCCATACAATTCTAATCGCAAGCAGATCTGCTCGTTCCAGCTCACCGGGCGCAGGCGAATACTGTTGGCCTCGATTGGGTGCCGAAGGGACTGGATGATCATTTCATTGTCATCGCGATCCTGCGGACCCTTGAATACCTTTCAAAAAGAGAAGAAAGATAATTATCTGACTCAGGCCATGTTTACACAATACCGGATGGCTCTTGCCCCGCAAGAAACTATACCGGATGGGGTTTCGGTTCACACATGGATGTTTTTTTTCCTTTGAAAAGAGCGACATGGTTTCAAACCCTCATCGGTTACTACCTATGACCAAATATTGGTCGAGTATCCCCCCGGAGTGAACAGACGAAAAGTCAAAAATGCGGTCATATCAACTAAATTGATAACGTCATTTTAGCACAGTAAAACGATTAGCAGGACGTCTGCAGGGGAGGCTATAAAACGATTCAAATGTTCTCATTTTGAGCGCTAGCCCGTCGTGTTTTGTTTTATTTGATGAGTGCTATTAAATTGACGACGTCCCCAACTAGAGACGGGACCGTAATTTATCCACAGTTCAAAATATGATTCATTTCATGTATTTCAATTATCAATTCAGTTGAAAAACCTTATCTCGCATATCCTCATAATGCTCTTCGCCCTCGTCTATAACGCTTGTTAGGAAATTTAAACCTAGGGTTGCCATTTTCACTGTTTAACTTTGATGATTCTTATTTTCTTCCATAAAGCCGGTGTAATAATCACTCGAGTAATAACAACAACAACACTTTATTCCGTTTTTAAAAGAATACAGTATTACGAACATTGACAAACCGCAGTTAGCATAGCTATTCGAGGCGGGTTGCAAAAAAAAAAACAACAACATTGGCCCCTAGTTATATACATGAAAGAAAAATTGTTACATAGAATGTGTAATATAAACAGTTAGTTGAAAATAAATACAATGCTTATAGTTCTTTCAATTGATTTGATTTATTACCATAGGCTTACTTTGTGTATTAATAATTAATAACTAAAAACTACAATTATTGTAGTTTTTAGTTATAACTGCTGCTTCGCTATTTTATCCAACAGAGTGGGTGTGTCGACGTAACTGTCTTCGACTTCGAAAATTTGAAAGAGCAGATCTCAAACTTTTTGTTTAAATGCAGTTCTCGATAGTCTACGTATTTCAAGTGGAAGACAATTCCATACTGGCTCCAAAAAATTGCAACAGAAATTACTCAGTAGATTCATGCGGGACGTAGAGGTCCTGGTATTGTAGGAATGAATTGAACCACATCTAATAAAGTTATTGTAGATATTTTCCGGGGAAGAGTTTTTTGAAATATCAAACATGAGATTCGACTCTGTCTCAAAGTATAGCAAATTTAGAGGTAAAATTTTGCAGAAACAAACCAAGGAACACCACGAGTCCTGGGGTTAGAAAAATGCATTATCCGTATAAAGCACGTTTTTGAAGCAGTAATATTTTATTCAAATGTGATTGCAGAGCCTGACCCCGGCAAACTAGACCATATGACAAATAAGAAAACGTTAAAGACTGATAAATACTATGTAGGGTATTAAATGGAACGAAATGTCTCAAACGAGCTATAACCACACTGAATTTGCCAAGTTTGGATGTTATGCAATCAATGTGATGTTTCCAGCATAGGTGATTATCAATTAGCACACCCAAGTATTTAACGTAATCTTTACATTCAAGAGAAGAATATCCCTTTGTACTATTATCAGTCACTACTAAATTAATGTGATAATTGAGTTTCTTCTGACGGGGTCGAAAAATAAAGTAATTTGACTTTTTCATTCAGAGTTAATTTATTTGCATCCAACCATTGACAGACTAATATAGTTCGTTGTTAATGGTCGTCTCCAGGGACTTTAAGTTTTTATCAGCAAAAAGCATATTCGTATCGTCAGCAAATAAATAAAAGTCAAACTTTTTTGAAGAATTGAAAAAATCTGTTGTGTATAGTAAGAACAGAAGAGCTTCTAATACAGAGTCCTGAGGAACTCCATATGGGACTATTTGTTTTCTGGATATTAATGAATTTACTTCAGTAGTTTGAGTACGCCCGGACAAATAAGACGCAGACCAGTCCCTAACAATCCTGCAATTTCCATAATGGTATAATTTACTTAAAAAAACTGATTGGTCTACCGTATCAAAAGTATTTTTCAGACCACCTTGCCATCCAAAAAGGTTCTTTTCAAATCATTTAAAAGCAGCAAAAGTTGAATCCATTTGGTAAAAATCTGTGGTGAAATATTCTGTGTATTACATGGCTTTTCTGGCACAAAGACCAAACCCAGTAACCTCAGCTCCCTCGGAGCATACACTTATTCCCCGGTCATTCGTTCAACTTAAGCTACAGTCGAGGGACATAAGTATTCGTCACTTTCAATATGGCGGCGTTTGTTTACATTTTACGCGCGCTAGTTTTAACACCGTTTTCGGCAAATCTAACTTTAAAATCACCTTAATATTTAGCGAGATGACCCTTCATTTTAATTACTTTGTCTAGGCGGTCAGATATTGACTGCCGGTAGAGGTTTCTTATATAATCCAATTCGATGTTCCCCCACACGCTCTGGATTTCACGCAGAAGATCATTTTTGGTAGCGATATCTACTGCGGACTTTTGCAGCTCTCTCTTCATGTATAGCCAGGTATTTTCTATTATATTTAAATCTGGTGATTGTGCTGGCCATTCCATTGAGGTTACTTCGTTTTGATCTTTATAAGGCTCTGTGAACAGGCGCTTTGTCATATTCATGAACAAGTACTCTTTTACTTCAAAATACCAGACAACTACTGGGCGCCATAATTTATTGTCTAGGATGTCAATGTACTTGGCAGAGTTGATGTTGCCTTCAACTGCAGTCAGACTTCCAACACCTTCATAACAAATACATCCCCTGTTTATCAAACTTATCTTCCGTTCAGAGCGAGAACAAATAAGATCTGGGTTGTACTTTTCGTCGTCTCTTCACTAAATGTGAACACGTTTGTTTGTATCGAACACAGTCTGACCTTAATCTGAAAATATTACTTTTTTCCAGTAGTTCAGGGGCACCCAAAGTCAATTTTCGGAAAATATCTGTTCGGAAGACGATTTAAGATCTAGAATTTTCGGAACATTTGTTGTAAAATTTCTTGCTTGCCTGCCTCTCCTAGGATTTTCGAACATCTAAAAAATGGTATAATTGCCTATTTTTAACGGATTTTTAGGCTAAAAAGATCACCTAGAATTTTCGGGAGCCTTTTTTCTGGCTAAAATTTTCGAAAAGGTAAGTTTTGATCCCTATAATTATCGGATCACTAGACTTTCAGCTAGGAAATCCGAACAGATGAAAAATTTTTAGGGGATAGAAATATGCCTATATCTACCGCTTAAATACTAAAATACGTTTAACAATGCCATGTTTAAGTGGTTTTTAACTATATTCTCGTTGGGTGCCCCTGGTAGTTGTCTACTGTTCGACCTCTTCGTGTTAGCCGTAATTTACATTGAATTTGCATTGAGTTGTTTCAGTTCCCTTAAATTATACACATTTTACTTCAATGTTTACTTTTAAAAGGATAATTTGTTTCTGAATAGATATACAGCTTAGTCACTGAATAATTAGACCTTTCGCCTGTTTAAATACCAACCGTTCGTAGTTTTTAGTTTTGACATTTCAGGGAATCCTGAGCAAAGGAAACTCGAATTCTTTTAGACAGCTTTCTTTGTAAATTTCCTAAATTCACTTGCTTGACTGACATTTAATTTTGAGTTATTTAGTTTAACATGTGAACTTTTAAACTGAATTTATCCAGATTTGTTTTCGCTGTTCAGCTGATTTTATTCAGCCTTTTTTCCATTTGTTTTGTGATGTTGTAATAAATTGATCGGTTAGTATAAATAGAGCACTGTTATTCCTGTTTTTCGATTTACATTGCGAAGTGATATGCTTGTACGATTTACATTGCGGGCCGGAGTTACAGGCTTGTACGATTTTACATTGCGGATTCATCTGATTGTATGATTTACGTTCACGAACTGAGGATTAAACTGTTGAAGTCCAATTTTGAGTCCTGTCCTGTTTCCAGTTGTAGCAGGTCCTAGTACCTTGGAATAGTGACGAGTTCCTTTCCCGCTTACCAAGCGAGTTGCGAGTTAGTTTTCCCCCTTTTTTTTCTTAAGCCGAAGTCTCTGAAGTTCTCTTTACGCTCAATTCCCCGATTTGGTGCTTGGAAGGGCAAAACGTATCGTCACAGTACTTGCTTAGAACGCTCGTGATAGTCGTTCTTGGAATGTTCAACATTCTTGACAGTTCTGCATTGTTTTTCACGGATTCCGACAAAGTAATAATTAATTCCTTCGTTTCAGTGGACAGTTAAGCTCCTTTTCGACTCATGAGAGCTGAAAATAAATTCTCAGAAGCAAAAGAAGAAAAAAATATGACCATTTTTTAGCGAGGCAACCTTGAACTTAATGTTGAATGACTGAATAAACGAGGTGTCAAAACACAAACAGCTCTCATTTCTTTTCTTTCGGGAACTATGCAATTTTTTTCGTGCTCATGGTCGGATGTTTGTTTGTTTCTATTTTCACGAATTTTTCCCGCCTTTATTGACCAACGCACGCCCTCCATCAAGTCTCCTGTTGATAGTGTGCTGAACGGGGGTGAGAATTTCGCGCATCCTTTTTGAAAGTGACGAATACTTATGTCCCTTGACTGTATGTTACCCACCTTGGTGTGACCGTTCTCCATGTAATCCGTCCAAGTGATGTCATCATCACTATACTGTAAGCTGTATTTTTCTACCCAATGGTCCTTTGACTTACGTCGGAGGACTCCCACGCGAGTCACGCGAGTTTTTAATAAGAAATCTATCTGCAAAAAGACATCTTTGACATCTTTGGCGCACCAGCCGTCTTCAGCTATGAATACAGAAGACAAACCATAAAATATAAATTAACAGGAACCTATAAATTACAGTAAGATGGTATCAAGTGAAACAGAACATGTGTGAAAGGTTTGAACCCAGGCGTCATTTCAAAAGTAGGTTGAGTTTGATCGTCCGGGTGAACTAGTCCTGAATAGGACTGTTGTTGTTGACAGTGACTGACATTTCGACACCCTGTGTGGTAGTCATCTTCAGAGTCAAAGTGAGTTGTATCACGTCAGTTGATGGTATTATACTCTGGTTATTGATCTGATTGGTCAATTACGTCGCGATGTTATTGGTCGTCTGTCAGTTAAGCCGTGATGTTATTGGCTATGAAGACTCGTAATCAGTAATTAGTGCGTTTCGATCCGTCTATTGTCACAGTTGAACAGTCGCCTATTGTTAGTCAAATTGTCAGTTCTCCAGTCGTTCTCTCGTAGTTAGTTTTGATTGATCTCGTCAATAAGTCGTTTGTACGAAGCTGGTAACTGCTGGCTACGATTTAGTGGCGTTTGTTCTAAGTTAGTAAACCAGCTTTCTAAAGTAAGTCTTTGATAGTAGTCTGTAGAATACGTTATACATGTCGCAGAGTCCCAGTCAATTTGATGTTTCGTCTTTAAATGGTGCTCAGCAATGTGATTGTTGACGTCACCATTCCGCGTCGCTCGTTTGTGTTCGGTCAGTCGCGTGCTTAGGTTTCTGACGGTTTCACCAATGTAAGAAGCCTGGCAGTCGCAGCATTTGAATACTGCTTCCTGTCTGTCCTCCGGTTTGTCTTTGTCCTTGACATTAGTAAGCAGTCGCCGTAAAGTGGTTATAGGTTTGTGTGCAACACGTATATTGTAAGGTCGTAATATACGTGCAATAGTTTCAGAGGTGCCTCTGATGTACGGTATAGTCGCTGTCGTAACAGGGCCAGAGTTGGTCTGAGAGTTGGAATCAGTGTTACTGTGAGTGTTCCGTCTAACAAAATCCGTGTTGTAATTGTTCTTACTAAAAACGTTGTTAAGATAATCAGTCTCGTCTTGTAGGCTGTCAGGTGAGTCGCAAACTAGTTGCGCTCGTCTCGTCAGAGTCCGGATAGTAGTAGCCTTGTGAGAGGTCGGGTTGTATGAGGACTGGTCTAGTAATCGGTCGGTATGTGTCGGTTTTCTGTAAATAGGTCGTTTTCAGTTTGTTGTTGTCGCGAGTGACTAAGCAGTCTAGAAAAGGTATCTTACCATTTTCTTCGATCTCCTTGGTGAACTGTATGTCCGCGTTCTGTCTGTTAAGGTGTTCGTGAAAGTCGTCGATTCCGTCTTTGTGTACGGCGGTGAATGTGTCGTCAACGTAACGTAACTAAAGAGGTACATTTCGCGTGTAGGTGGCTAGGGCTTGTTCCTGGACGATTTTGCATGACAATTTCTGCTACAACAACAGAAACTGGAGAGCCCATAGCTGTACCGTGTAACTGTTTGTCAGTAGTGTTTGCCGTTGTACTGAAAGTACGTCGAAGTCAAACAGAGGTTGGGTAGGTCCATAATGTCGTCTGTAGGTAGTGGTAGTTCAACAGTAGAGTTCTTAATAGCGTTCTCAGTACAGTCTAGAGCCAGTTGAAGTGGAATACTGGTGAACAGCGATTTCACGTCAAAGGACACTAGTCTGTGGTCGTCCGGTATCTGTATTGTCTTAATGGCGTCAATAAAGTTCTCAGTAGACTGTAGTTTGTGTCTAGATTCGTCAGTCAGCGGTTTCAGTACGTTAGTTAAGTATTTAGATAGTTATTTAAGTATTTAAGTATTTAAAGACGAAACATCAATTTGACTTGGACTCTGCGACATGTATAACGTATTCTACAGACTACTATCAAAGACTTACTTTAGAAAGCTGGTTTACTAACTTAGAACAAACGCCACTGAATCGTAGCCAACAGTTACCAGCGCCGTACAAACGACTTATTGACGAGATCAAGCAAAACTAACTACGAGAGAACGACTGGAGAACTAACAATAGACGACTGTTTAACTGTGACAACAGACGGATCGAAACGCAGCAATTATTGATTGCGAGTCTTAATAATAAATAATAATAACATTTATTTATACTGCGCAAATTCAACTATACAGTTTTCAAATGCGCCTTACAATTAAAGATCTAAAAATACACCGTAGGAAAAAAAAATTACAACACTAAATTACAACATTATATTAGAAAAGGCTTTTTTAAAAAGGTGAGTCTTCAAATTACGTTTAAAAACTTGAAAATCGGAGGTGCATCTAAGATCTAACGGAAGATTATTCCATAGTTTTGGTCTTCATAGCCAATAACGTCACGGCTTAACTGACAGACGACCAATAACATCGCGACGTAATTGACCAATCACGGATCAATAACCAGAGTATAATACCATCAACTGACGTGATACAAGTCACTTTGACTCTGAAGATGACTACCGCACATGTTGTTGAAATGTCAGCCACTGTCAACAACAACGGTCCTATTCAGGACTACGTTCACCCGGACAATCAAACTCAACCTACTTTTGAGAAAAACATATATTGAGCAGATACTACCATTCTCTTAGCTTTGGTTTTATAGTGATAACCAATACATTAGGAGGTCGATCAGGAAAAATTGGTTTTGACGATAGGCTTAGGTCTTGAGTCCTAAACAGGGTGTAGAGTTTTACTATTAATGTATTGAAAAGGATGTCTTTCCGGATCAGAATTAAATTTTGGCGTCGAAGCGCTGACTCTTCTCAGATGACACCAGCAACTCTTGAAAAACTCT
>CALNXK010000077.1:1022500-1102500 GCA_942486035.1 Porites lobata | reverse complement strand
ATAGCCTGCGAACCGCAGGCGTATTTCCGGTCGCCGCTTCTCTCCCTCCGAAAAATAACGTCTGCGAATCCAGCAGCAAAACGATTTCCGTGACGTAAAACCTTTTTAGCCAATCACGGTTTAGCTCTTAAAATCAAGGAACTAACTCGCGAGGCTTCTCGCAAGATCGTGCAAGGTGGATATGTTTACAAGTCGAAATTGAAATGACGACATAGCTTGTGTAAAGCCGGCGCTCTTTTTCCTCAGAAAGACGCGTTTACGAAAGTTAATTTGCCTGGATTGTGGGACTGATTGATGAAATAAGCATCAAGAGGATTCATGTTGAAGAATAGATTAGAGCACATTTTTTTATCTATTTGCCTACGAAGTCAATGATTTATCACACCTGGTTGTTTTGATCATATTCGAAACGATAAATGTCCTAATGACATTTATAAATTGTATACTCGTGAAATTAGGGAATAATTTCACTTGCCTTTTGTCCAAATCCCAATAATTTCCCTCGCCTAGAGGCTCGGGAAATTATAAGGATTTGGACAAAACGCGCGTGAAATTATTCCCTAATTTCACTAGTCACCATTTAATTACACATACTTATAAAGCGAAACCAAAGACCCACGTCACATACATAGCCTAAGAAGCAGTTGCTTCATGAAGAAGTCAGCATTCAACGTCGCAGGAAACCTTGTTGTGGTCGTGAAATTCACGTTCCAAAGCGTATTTGGTAACTCTTGCCAAATCCAAGACACGGCAGGGCGCGAGGTCGCGAGGAGTCCCTCGAGCTGTATTCTATCCTTTGCTCTGATTGGCCAACATCAAAACAGAAGCTTCTACGTCATGGAAATCGTTTTGCCGCTCGGGTTCGCAGACGTTATTTTTCGGAGGGAGAGAAGTGACGACCGGAAATACGTCTGCGGTTCGCAAGCTAGTTATTACATAGAGGGGGCCTAACTGGCAAATTTTAGTCTAACAGGTTGATTAGAATGAGGTTCTTAGTCGCTGGTTTTTACTATGTTAATGATAATAAAAATATCATAAACTTTTACTAAAAAGATGTCAAAACTGCTGTTGTTGCCTTATACTGGGAGGCTCCACCCGAAAGAAGTACCTTTTTTAGGCTTCAGGTGTATGAAAGGGTAGGGAGTTCACATTGTTGAAGTACATAAAAGGGTAAGGAAATCTGTCAATCCTTCCAATCAGTGCAGGAAGAAGCACTTTGCTAAATAAAAATCCACAGTCAAGCTATCTACATTTTGCCATGTGGCCGCTGATGAGATCATGATACTTTTCCTATGCGACCATCAAGCTCTGGTCTTCTGTTTAGAAAAGGTATAGATTACAGGATTGAACAGATTGGTAGGGGTGATGGCAATGAAAATTCTTACTGGCGATCCTCCACATGCTACAAGTTATGTAAAGCTAATAAATGCTTGTATGTTATCAGATGCCTCCGAAAAGAGGGATGTAGCCAAGCAGAAGTAGACCATTTATTCTCTTCCATAGTTCTACCTAATATTACTTATGCTTTATCTGTGTATGGGGCCTCTGAATCAGAGCTAACTATAGCCTAGCAGTTTTTAGATCGATGTTTTAAACGTAGATACATATCCAAGAAATTAGAGATAGGTGAATTACTTAAAGTGCAAGATCATAGAATTTGTAGGAAGGTTTCTAGTATCCCGAACCACCCTCTTAGAGCTAATTTCCCTGAGACTAAGATTACAAGATACAACTTAAGGAATAAATCCCCCGCAATGCCCGCCATTCATACGGACCGTTTCAAGAATACATTCTTTAATAGAATTGTCTTTAAGTATAATGTAGCTTTGTAAACAGTGTACTTTCTATATTCGATTTTTGTATTTGTTTCTATGTATATTCTAATCTTATTTAGAGACATACTTTAGCCATTAACATTGTTATATTTAAATGTAACATAAGATATGTAAATTTATCTTTTGAACAATAAAGACACTTTATTTATTTATTTATAATCACCACTCAACAGCTGCTCGATAAAATGGACCCTTCACTAGAACTAACACAAAAATATATCATTGCCCCTCCATTTATTTCCTTGTCTCTATAAGGGGGAAGCCTCTCTTAATAAGGGCAAACTATGTTCTCGTTTCATTTTGTAATTGTGTCCGTTTTGGAAAGTAAGTTAACCCGCCCTTTTTGACTCTCTGGTTTAATTACGATAGCCATTGAGCACTGATATGGCTTAATACTCAGTTCATTATAGCAGAGTGTGCCTTGTTGCCATCCAGTAGTTATTTCCCTAGTCGGCTACTTACGCCCTTAGTTCCCAGACAAATTCCATGTACAAAATAGGCCCTTTTGCAGTTGTATACTGAATATCCTCGCCTTGAGTGGAAATGAGGCTGGAAATGCCCTTTTTTGAAAGCAACCTCGCTACTTTCCAAATGTAAATCATTTTCTTCTGTACATATAATATGAGTGTCGCTTAAGTTTCTATCAAAAGAAAGTACCGCCAGCCTCGCTTCTACTCAAGGGCTAGGTTGCTCAGCATACAATTGTAAATTGGCCTATTGTACAAACCACTAACCTGGAAGTTCGATATTAAAAGCAACTTTATCCAGCGGGTGACTGTAGTATTGTCCTTTGCTTACTACCACCCCGGCCTCGTCTTCGCTGTATTCGTCATAGTAAAGTAGCTGAACAGGCGTGACAATGCTGTAGTTAGCAGGCTTCAAACTTCTTTCTGGATCAAACTCCACTTTGAAGGAGAAAGAGAACACAGCGCCCCAGTCCAACTTGTCAAGCTTAAAATACAAGGACAACTTTCCACTATGTAACAAAGAAAGCTGAAGTTTATGATCAATGTGGCTTGATTTTACAAATATGATGGTATTGAATATTATTGTGGTCACGAATGGCAAACGTTTAAAGCACCTTTCTTACTCAAGAAACAGTACTCGTGGCAATTTAGTATTCCCTTAGGAAATTTACACCTTGATGGACATAACACCCATCATCTTAGTTACAATTAATTTTTGCCCCATTTTGTGTTATTTAAATGACTGAAGCCCTTGACATGCATTACACCAATATTTACGAGTGCGACCAACTACTTATGATCTTTGTAACTCATCCCTTAATACAACTGCCACCCTTATTACACTTGTGACCCATCCCCACCCATATTACATAATCACGTGACCCTTGTGACTCATTCCTTATTTCAGTGTAGCCACCCTTATCATGACATTTGGCACCAATTTCGTATTACATTGGCACCCTTTTACATTTAGCACCAGTTATTATGAATTTCTTATATTGAAAACTGCGAAATGAAGAAATAAATGCAAAGATCATCGCAATTAGAGATTCAACTTATGCAGTTGGGGAGGCCTGAAAAGATTCAGGCTTCGAACCCTGACTTCTGCGATAGCGCTGCAGCCAGAATGCAGCTGGAATGAGACCCAGTGAAAGGAATTAATTAAACATGGAATGGAATGAAGATGATGTGAACTGCGAAAATCACGTTTGGATTGTGATGGTCATATAATCATTTAGATTTGTATTCCCGCAGTTCACATCATCTTTATTCTGTTTCATGGATTAAGATAAAGCTAGACAAAATTAACGAGCTTTTCCGAAGGAGGGGTTCAAGCTAACGACACATTAATTAGAGCTTACCTTGAAAGTGACACTGTCATCTCTTTGCACAATCTTAGGGGGGACGGGTCCGGTGAAGGACACAAGATTAAGAAACTTCGTAAAAGATGCTAACATCCAGGTCACGTGAACACCTTTAGCGTCTGCCCGCGAAAAAGGGTTTTCCGAGTGTTTAAGGGTGGTAGTATACCCATAATGCTCTCTGTGGTGATAAAAATGCGGTCATATTAGGTAATGGTCCAGTAGCCTGGGTAGCTGGCGGGATTCTTCTTCACGGGGTACTTTACTGGCGACGGGGCCGCCACGCGAAGCGAGCGGTGAAGCCGCTAGGGAAAACTCCGCCTGCCACATTTCTTATGAGTTTAGAATGACGCCCACTTTTGTCAGCAAGATTGGAAACATTTGATTACCCAATCGGGAAAAGTGATTTAATACGAAAATGACCTGCAGACGAGCCAGGCCAAGCGTGACAATCATTGCAAGTTGTTCAGGATCCAGGCAGGATATTCTGTAGATTCGCTACAAGTCGACCTCACGAGTTTCTCAGGGAGCGAAGCGAGCTTTTTAGGCCGCGAAGCGGGCAAGCGCCGTATTAAATCGAAGGAAGGACCATTTGAAAGTGTAGGTATTCTGCAGTTACTCCAAACCTGACAACAACAACAACAACAAATTTTATTGAAAATTGGAAAATAACTAATTACATTACTTTCCCACCCGCATATAGCTTATGAACTAATCGAGGTGGGGGGAGTTGAAGACATATTACAAAACAAGATTTATTATATAGATGGACTAAATAACAGTGAAGACACTACTATACAGTAAATAGAATTTAAACTAACATAAAACAGGGCAAGTACATAACGATTACGAAGAGAGGCTAACCTAAAGTGTTAAATAACTTAATAATCATCTTCTGACCGCAAGAAATTTAGTAATGATTCCTATAATTTTTTACGAAAAGACGAACGTTTAAGTATTTTAATCGAATAAGGAATAGAGTTCCAAATTTGGACACCGATTCTCGTGAAAAAGGCATACATTTTATCGGTTCTAGAGAACTTAACATAAAACGAGTCGCTAGAGTCTGATCTTGTTCTGCAGTTATGAATCTGACTTGTTTTAACGAACTGATTGAGTATACTAACTGGTGCTGTCTGTCTGTTGATATCATACAATAAATAGCTACAATCTCTGAAAAATAGGCTAGGCAGGGGAAGGCAATATGATTTGAGAAAGAAGGGTACGGCGTACATGTTCCTTAGACTTACTGAAGTAAATGAGACGTAAGGGCCGTTTTTGTAGAGTTACGATTTTTCTTTGAAATGTCAAGGCACAGTTTCCCCAACCACAAATACCATAAGTCAAGTAAGGGACAATTAATGAGTTGTAAACTCAAAGTAAAACACGACGCGGGACATAATGTCGAATCTTAGCTATAATTCAGGGGCACCCAACGAGGATATAGTTCAAAACCACTTAACATAGCATTGTTGAACGTATTTTAGTATTCAAACGGTAGATATAGGCATATTTTTATCCCCTAAAAACTTTTCATCTGTTCGGATTTCCTAGCTGAAAGTCTAGTGATCCGAAAATTATAGGGATAAAAAGTTACCTTCTCGAAAATTTCAGCCAGGAAAAGGCTCCCGAAAATTCTAGGTGGCCTTTTTTAGGGTCAAAATACGTTAAAAATGGGTAATTATACCATTTTGTATATGTTCGAAAATCCTAGGAGAGGCAGGCAAGCAAGAAATTTTACAACAAATGCTCCAAAAATTCTAGATCTCAAATCGTCTTCCGAACAGATATTTTCCTGAAAATTGCCGTTGGGTGCCCCTGATAATTCCTATCGACTTGCTGATTTTGTGACAGACAGATTCGATGTGGTATTTCCATGAAAGATTTGAATCAATCATTAAGCCAAGATATTTTACATAATCTTTCATTTCAAGGTTTGCGTAGGTATTAGTCACGGAGTCAAGAATTCTAATCCTAGGTATGAGGGGCATATTCTTTTGCCGGGGACGAAAGATTACAAACTTTGATTTTTTTGTGTTCAAAGACAGTTTGTTGGCCTTTAGCCATTCGTTGACTTTGCCAAGCTCGGGATTAACAAGTGTTTCGATCGCGAGTTCCTTTAGGTTGTTATTTGTAAGTATTATACTAGTATCGTCAGCAAATAGATAAAAGGCAAATAACGAAGAGGACTTGTAAATATCATTGATGTACAGTAGGAAAAATAGTGGTCCGAGGACTGAGCCTTGTGGCACGCCGCACAAGGTCGTCTCAGCCTCAGACACAACATTATTAACTTCCGCAGTTTGCTTCCCATCAGTCAGGTATGATCTGAACCAGGAGTTGATTACACCTCTAATACCATAATTTTCAAGTTTAGCTAACAAAATCTCATGGTTAACAATATCAAAAGCCTTCTTGAGATCGATGAAAACACCGCACGAAAATTCACCGTTGTCCATATTTTGGAGAATTGTGTTAACAATATCAAGTATAGCATGCTGAGTACTGTGTTTACTGCGAAAACCGTATTGCTGATCATAGAGAATGTTGCAACCTTTGACAAACTTGGTAACTCTGCAGTACATAAGTTTTTCAAAAATCCTGTTATAAATCGAGAGCAGAGAAATAGGTCGGTAGTTTTCGGGCAGAGTGTCATCTTCGTCCATAGACTCTAGTAGGCTTATCAACCACTGGGAACATTGAAAAACTTTGCATTGTTTGCAGCAAGGTTTGTGTGTAACTACAAGTTTGATATTTTAACAGATCTATGTTGAAGTCTCCCATGAGATAAATATTTTGATTTTGACGGCATTGGCGTTCAAGAAAATCTGTCAAGTATTCTAGAAACTCATTAGCGTTATTGTGTTGCCTATTAGTAACACCACATACAGATTTCTTATTGTTAGGCAGATGAAGTTCAATCTATAGGGCTTGATAGCAAGAATTGGAGACTCGTTCAAGGACGCGGTATTTACAATTTTGATCAATGAACAGGCCAACAACACCGGTAGATAAAGGTGTCGGGACCGATTCAAAACAGTATCCTGGTAATTCTGGTACAATATTAAAACTACATTCACGATCGCATATACGAGTTTCTGTTACACCAATAATAGTAAAACGGAAATTCATTTCACTTAAGACATGATGTTGAAATTCTTCAAAATTTTTCTTTAAGCCACGTATATTTGTATGTAAAAAGGAGATTTTTGATTGCAACTGTTTGCTGTCAATAAACTGCGCAAAGCTGTGGGGGAATAATATTTTGAGCGTATTTTGTTTGAGGTGAGATTTATATCAGGATCAATATGTTTATCAAGAGAGTTTAGCTGGAATACACTAAGGTCGTAGAGACTACTGAGAGAATCTAGCAATTTTGTAGAAGGTCGATTATCATCAATTAAACTATTAAACTGTAGGTGGGCAGAAGTCAGGACTTTACAGTTATAATAAGGTAATTGCGCGAGATGTCTTATTTTCGATCGCGCACTGTTTCTTTGTTTCGTGAGAAGTCATTTTTTATCGTGTACAATAGACATTTTTAGTAAAATCTAACCTTCAATGGCCAATTTACGCTTAAGTTCGTCGAGGTCGGCCATGCTCTTGAGCTTGATTATCCGCGATGTGGAGTCTTTTCGTAAACAAATAACGGGACCCTTTGACCAGCAATATTGATAGTGGAGCTCTTCTTTAACTTTTTTAGCCTGGAATAGGACTGCTTGCATTCTTGGTGAAAGATGATCGTAAATTCTGGCCGAAGACAATGAAGACCCTTCTGATAGACCAACCGCAGCTGGGGTTACATCGCTAATTTCTTTCCGATGAGACATTAGAGATTCCTTAACTAGCCGTCTAACGAATCCGCAGACTATAGGCTTTGGATTTCCGGCGTTGTTTCTTTGCGGGACACGATGGGCAGTGTCAATATCTTGGACTGATATATTCTCTCCCATTTCTTTAAACAATTTTACACAAAGCTTACTTGTTGTTGAAGCCGCTTCATCAGAGCACACCTCGGGAACACCGACAATTTTAACATTGTATTGAAAGCTATATTCTTGGAATTCATCGATGGCGTTGGCAATGGCGTCCATCCTGGCCTTGACCTCTGAGAGTTGTGAACTTAGTCGTTGCAGCTCTTTGTTAGCAGTGGTTTCGAAGAGAAGAAAGTCATCATATTCCTTGCTTAGGAATTCAAGGCTGTGAGATTTTTCTTTAGCAGAAGGGGCGGCACTACTGCTTTGTTGTTGAAATAAATCTTTTAGTCTTGAAATCTCCTCCGTTAACGTTGAAACTTTAGATTTGAGATCGTTATTTCCTCTCTTTACGTTGGCAGTAGACTCAGGCATAATATGACACACGAAACAAGATAACAAAACAAATAGAAAAAAGCAGAAGGAACACTTAAACATCAGACATTTACGAAATGTTACGCGGAGCACTTAAACACACGGCCGTCCATCTTAACCACATCACGTGGTTGTCTGAGAAACTTAAACCTTTATTAATTGGTCATTTAGCCGCAATAAAAAGCTTTATGTTTCAAAAGAGGTCATAGAATTTCTGTCAGAGACAAAAACCACAGAAAATCAGTGCTGGAATGCACAGGAAACACACCGGCCTCATGACCTCTCAATCGGCAAAGATAACATTTGCTCAGTCAGAACGAAGAATCTTCCACAGCATATTCCACCCGTTTTTCTAAGACGCCAGTTTTAATGAAAAAGCGCTCTTTTGATGTTGAGCTGGAATGGATCAGGGAGTTTGCAGTGCGTGACAAAAGGCAATATTGTCCGATGCGCTTTTTTCATGTAGCCAATTTCCTGTCGTAAAACGAGATTAGTTTCAGCCCATTCTGGATAAAGGATAGCAGAAGACCTGTCTTAAATTTTGAGATATTTTTCCCTCAAAAAATGTCTTTCGAAGATTTCTTTCAAGCGCAAATCTTGTGGAGTGGAGCCTGTTAACTTGCTCAATGTTATTTTATTTAAACGTGAACGCACTAACTTTAATTTCCCTTAGGAGATAGAAGAGATATCAGTTATCATTTGGTTTTTTATCCTTCTCAGCCAATTAGAAACATCCGCACGCCTGGTTGCCGACTATTCAAAATACCCAAGAATTGTGGCAGGCAGGATTTCAAATTAAGTTGTACCCACTCTTCTCGCGGCTCTGCCGCCAAAACAATACAGGGCTCCCACGCTAATCCCTCCAGCTACGCAGGCTAATGGGGCCGAGTTGTTCAGATACGGGTTAAGATAACCCAGGGTTAGTGCGAGATTTCAATTCAGATTTGAAAGCTTAATAAGCATTTCAGTTTTAATTCTTTTTGTCTACAAGTTGATGATTGAAAACTCTAAATACAACAGAGAAAATTATCCGAGAAAATGCTTTTGAACACAAAAAAGAGAAACCTGGGTTAAATTTAACCCTGGTTAAGGGGTAATCGGCCTTCGAACAATTGGGCCCAGATAAGACGGAAAAAACTAACCGCAATGAACACGCTATATTTCTCCAAGAAGAACACTTTTAATAGAAAGGAGTCTAAACCTTAAACTATTTCAAATCTTGAAACAAATACATTCTAAGGAATGACTGTACACTCAAACAGGTGAAAAGATTTTTAAAGATGAAAATTTAGGCCAGTATCCAGGCATATTTTACCTGCCGCTTGGTTAACAACGCACGGCATTCATTTGGAAATGTATATCAAAATAAAATTTTATTGTGCTTTGAATCCTTACCTATGCCTCAGGTAATCTGATACATTGACGAAGTTAATTGCCATAGAGAGAATAGGGATCCCGGTCTGTGGAATAAAAACAGCGCATATGACAGTTCTGTAATACCTTGTGGCACGAAATTCTATTTTTGCAGATTGGCGAATTTTGTGTTTGCGGGAACTAATTTTTGCGATTTTCAGAAAGTACAGAGTACATAGCATTGATAACATTTTCGTTTTTATTAAGTACGTGCAATAGAAATACATATTTTCAAACATACTACGTACCCAAAGTATGATTAAACAAGTAATTCATTGTATACCGTTTTGTTTCTGAATAAAAGACGCACGTTGTAATTGAACACACACGATTTCTTAGTGCTGTATTTTTTGTGTAGCGAATTTAAGTTAGAGAATATTTACTCTGGAGTAAATTCTTGCGGAAAAAAATGTTTGCAGTAATTTTTATTTGCGGAACTTGTTTTTGCCGATCGCTGGAAAAATCGCAAAACTTAGAACCCGCAAAAATTTCCTACCACACAGTGTTTATCGTATTTGGGTATTGGCAGGGAGAAATAAAAACTTTGCGCAAGGAAAAGACTTAGAGGTCAAAAGCATGACACCTTACGGTAGACGCGTTTACTTAAAAAAAAATTATCATTATCGTACATAATCATGACATTTTTTATCATTACCAACATCATCATCAACTTCGTTCCGAGGGTTCACTACAGTACACGTCCCTTCGGAGACGAGTAGGAGAGAACCCTGGGAACGAGGTTGTATCATCATCAACATTATTATAAATTGTAACAAGAAAGAATGATAAGACAGAGTGGAAATCTTAGGACTTTGGCCGGAAAAATAATATTCCATTATTCTCTCTTAACAACAATGAATATAAGTTTGTGGAACCTCTCCAGAAACAAACTTTCAATTAATTTCATACGTTAAATTGGTCCAAATATAACTTTGGTAAAGCAGGCCATTGTGTTATATCTATATCCCCAGTTTAAAATATGATTCATTTCAAATTGAACAATTTTTCTTTGCAATCGGGGTAATAAGTGCTCCTAAGGCCACTATTCGCCGATAAATATTACGTCAAGGTCCGATGTAGCGAACCAATCAGATTACTTGAATCACCAAGATCCCTGAGTGTGTATCTCTTGTAGTTCAATTCTATCCTTGGTTATTTCCCATTGTTTCAAACTCATTACCATACATAAACATACCAAAGAAAAAAAGGAAAATAAGATTTAAGTCAGTATTAAAATTTGATCAGAACATATATACTAAATTTCAATATCAGATTACAGTTACTGTCATAGTTATTGTAATCGTTAACGCTACATTACCTCATTTTTCACCTGATCAGAGCCGGCTGCGCGTTTCTCTCTGGTAGAGTGCTCACTTGATGCAGCTTCGGATCTGTAAACTGTTTTCACAAACAGAGAAAATTATCTCATTATCTAACTCATTCAAAATTCTGACAGGAATAAAATAGTCGAATGCGAAGTAGTTTGTATCAAGGCACTACCCGGAGCCATAATCGGGATAGGAAACCGCAATCTCGTTAGGCAATGCATGCAAAAAGGAAGAATTAACCAATGTTATACAAACATTACTAGGTATGCGTTTATTGTTAAAAAAAACCGAAGCTGTAATGGGCCATGGCCAGCAGAAAGAATAAAAGGAAACAAGAAAAGAGGAAAAATATGATAAAACCGCTTTAAAAAAACCATTAAAACCATTATTATTCATTCAAAATATTTCCCCGATTCTGATTGGCTAAAAGCACACGTTTAATTCACCATAACCGGTGACTGATGACCAAATTTGGAAGAATCTTGACTTTAACGAGGAAATGACGTCAAAAATGCAGCGTTTTCGCAGGTTAAGGCACCGTTAACCGAGAAGACCTGGGGACGAGGTTGAATTGTTTTGGTTGTGAACTTGAAAAAATGGCGGACATTTCACTCGTTTCAAGAGTAAGAACTAGGCGAAAAAATAGCTAAAAACATGGCAAGAACAGCAAGAAGACAACTCGAAGGGCGACATCTGCTATTTGGAGAATATTTGCGGAGCTGGACAAACCTAAACGTACACTATCGAAGATGAACTGAACATCGATGGATCGATGGAGGTAAGCATGTTTTAGCTATGTTTTTAAACTAGGAATTAGTTTGAATGAATAATAAAACAGTTATTGAATTCGGCTTTCGTATCATATGAAGAATTATGGAGATCTCGGAGGGTGTTATCCGTCGAGGCCGCAACACCCTCCGCGATCTCCATAATTCTTCTTATAAGATAATCAGCCTCATTCATTAACTGTTAATTATACAGCAAAGAAAAAAGGAGCTAAGCTGAGGGTCAAACCTAGACCATCGGCACGGAAGGTCGGCTACTAGACCACTGTGCCACACTGCCACGACAACTAAAGATAATATTAAGTGGAAAATTCGATTACATTGAAGTATTGTTTCCCTAAAATACTGCCTGTAGACACTATTTGGAGCTGGTAGAGCTGTATTTATATTGAGAGACATTAGCCATTAATTATTTGTTGTTGTTCTCCTTTTCCTCGCCAGTATAGTTTTTGCTCCGTCCCAACGGGATTTTCTTTGTACAACTTCTCCAGCATCTCTTCCGTCCTCACTTTCGTCAAAAACACTCTCACCACGGTGATTAACACAAGCAGAAGTTGCAGAACCACATTCACAGTCCTCAAATTTAGCGTTATTGTCAAATAGGTTCTCCCCAAGGTCTTCCAGGAAATTCAGACGAGGCAATGACGACAGAAATAGAATTTATTTATCTCCTACCGTATTTTCAGACACCGTTGTGTTTGTTTATCCTTTGCGCGACGCCCTTGCAAACAATGCTCGCGCGTGTCACACGAGAAGGCACAATTTGTGCTAAAAATAGCACATTTGGCTATTTCGATGGAACCAAACCCATAACTGGAAAAGGTACCCAGTTACGGTCTCCTCCCCCAATTATGGCTCCTAGCACAATGCAAAGATGGGGACTTTGAGTCGTGTAAAGAACAGACCTTTTCAGCTCGGAATGTATGTTTTGTGTTGCAGACCAAGTGATGTTACCTAGAGAACTGTTTCTTTCAACTGCAAAAAGGCAAAGAAGCCAATCCCTTTAGAACATTACGTGGTATGAATTTGGAAAATCAACCCTACAAGCTGAAAAGGTCTTTTACGTCGCTCATGAGGCCAAGAACTCCAGACTGTACGCAGTCTTATTTTTCACCAGTCGTTGCGGGTGTCCAATATTTTCGCTAAGGAAAAAAACTCGGTTCTTGAGGACTAGGCTCTACAACAGCTGCTTATTTTTTTCTTCTTTTTACATGGACAACGTCAAAGAGCCAGTCTTCTATAGTTTTAGTCCTCAATGATCTGTATGACCTATATATTCTATTATATATACGATGTATTCGAGCTATGAACTATCCGTTGTTAAAAACGCAGTATTTGTATTTTTCAGATGATTATACAAGTGCAGGCCCTAAACTAATTAACATATACACTTTTTTGTCCAAGAATATCATAAGCACCTGCTCAGGTCTCTGTAATTCTATTTTGCTCGCTGTTTTTATCTGTAATTGTTGTCATTGGTCATAATTTAAATTACCCTTAATAATGAAAAACCTCAGCATAATTCATAATTTATTGTTCAGTAAAGGCTTCAATTGTTTTTTGCCTCTACAACTCAACTAAACATTCCCATGGTTTTAGTGATGCATGCATTATTTAATAGCCTGATATTTTTACATTAAAACGCTTCCTGTCGCCTCTTAATTATAATTATACTTCCTTGTCCATCTTCTTTTCTAAAAGGAAGGCTGATAACTTTTTACATTTCTTTTCTGTCTGAAGCGCAAAGAATGAGACTGTTATAAGCAGGTCTCTAGTCAGTATTGAGATAGTTTCAATGTTTTAAGTTTCTTGTGTGTGCTTTACAATGAAACATGGCTGATGTTGCCTTGGAATGAGAAATTTGCGTCTGGCTACGGAACTGATAGGGAAACATTTTAAAAAGGGAAAACGTTTTTTTTAAAAGATAATATAAGCCGAAAAACCCTAGACGGCGCAAGCACTATCAATCAGTTTTTTCAATGTGAACTGTTTTCTCTGTACGAAAACTCAGAAAATTTAATGTGCGTAATTCAGTATTAAAAAATCCCTAACAGCATAAGTAAAGGAGAACTTACTCTAAAACAGCTACAACTTTAAAAGGTATTACAAAAACAAGGATAATTTCATGATTACACAAGGTGAATGAAAATACAGAGTTGGATAACTTTTTAAAAGTGTCAAGTCTATCAAGTCTGTTCCATAAAGGTCTAGCGGCTGATTCAATTTTTGTCAAAAACTAACGCTATCGTTATATTATTTATCTCATGCATTACAACCGAAAACTTTGTAACAAAGTTTCCGAAAGTAATTAAGTTGTACTCATTTTTTGTCAGTTAAGACTTTTAGATCAATATAACTTCTTATAGCTATGTAACAAGAACTGAACCAATACCTGTCGCAAAAATGAAGGAGAAATAAACTGCTCGAAATAAGACTTCCCTCAATGCCAGGTCGTTAATCAAAAGTACCGGAGCTTAATTTACAAAACTGATGTATTTGGACAATGTTGGAACCCTTGATAAATGAGGTTTTAAATATTGATAGCAGATGCGAGATATTGTGAAGAAGAATAACAGATTAACCGCGATATAATAGAGAGAATCTTTTGTAACGTGATTGGTCCAATAGCTGTCCTAGGCGAGATTTAATGAGGCCCCAGACCGCTAGCTTGTTATAATTAGGTCACTGTAGCAAGCATACTTTGGCATTTGACAATCAACCTAAACTGGGATCTATACTAATTGCCTCGAAGCGATAGGTCATATCGTATATTAAAAGTACTATTCAGTTCTGGAGCAATCACTTGCCAGCTTACAGATTACCGTACTCTTTGTCGTCATCAGATTGCATTTAAAAATAATATAAAGTTTTTCGGGATGTTTTTTGTTACGATGTTTTCATATACAACGAAACCTGTATTGAATAAAGCGAATATCAGCCTCGATAAGCCCACTATATATATATGCCTCAGTTACTATATTTTCCTTCATTCTTTTGTGCATCAAATCTGTATTTCTTCAGTAAAAAGCGGGTACTCAGTAGCTGATGGCCAGCGGGTGCGATCCGCTGACACAGGTTTCACTGCTTGATTGCTAAGTCATCTGAAAAAATGTAGTCATTTTTTCTATATACCAAGAAAATGCTGCACGAAGCAGTGTTGAAAAAGAATACATTTTCGGACATTGATCCTGGAAATCATGCATTGCGCACGGAACCTACAGATCAGTCACTATCGACACCAGACCTGGTTCAGTTGAATAGGCCACTTCTTATATTGCAAATACCCTCACTTTCAAAATGAGGTCAAGTGCACAATCTTTCTTGTGAAAATGAGCTTTATTTGTATGAGAATGAATAATCATTTCCATATCAAAAGCTCGGCGCTTAACCACCTTTTGATGGAGAGGGTCGGGGGAACTCAGAAATGGCCTATTTTGCTAAACAATACTAAATTAAAATCCCTGGGCTAAGGCTAAATTCCCTTGATGCCTCAATACGAAAAATGAAACGTACGAGCTTAAGAGGTCGGTTTGTTTAAACTGGACACCGTAAACTGCCGCTTATAAGCCCATCCGCTTATAAGCCCCCGCCCTCCCCCCCGGTTATAGGCCCACCTACATGCAAACAAAAAAAATACATCCGATGATAAGCCCATCGGGATATAACCCCCCTCCAGTTTTTCTTGTTTTATTAATATTAAGCACTCTCAGAGAATACTATTACTGTGAACTAGACATTAAAACTTTAACTAATGACGGCGGGGATGAGCTCTCCCTGAACCTCCGTTTTGTTGGGTGCCAGTTACGTTCGTGTTGTCACAGTTTTGATTTGTTTTGAAATTTAACTGAATTTGATTTATTGCTGCCTTTTTAAGGCTTCAATAATTATTGTAAGAGTAATAAATTTAAATCATACGTCGATTAACAGTGCTGTTGCTCATTTCGAAACGTTGTTTTACGTCCGCTTATAAGCCCATCCGGATATAAGCCCCCGCCCCCGTTTATAAGCCCACCCAAAATCCCTTACGAACTTGTATAAGCCCATGGTTTATAAGCGGCAGTTCTGGTACGGTATGGGTGATTAGGGATATGCTCTTTACCTGCAAATCTCGACAGTCACATCTCCATGTGCGATCACCTCTCGTAAGCGATCATCTCCCATGAGTGCCTACTTATCCAAAACAAAGCTAGAATTTTTCCAGAGGTATGCACAGTTTTCCGAATCGACCCTTTCTCGTTTCCCAAAATCTTTTCGCGCGTTCAGTATAGGCCGGTGTTCAGTTAGGTGAGGCAATCATCTTTCTTGGTCTTAGAATCATGTTCTTTAGGCAGAATTTACTGCTTTCACAGGAAAAGTTGCTCATTTCATTGTTGCTTGGCTTCTGTACTGAAAATAAGTTTCGACACCTTTGCCTGCGCGCAGGTACGCACGTGAGTACTGGCGAACCGGGCTACGCCCCTGCCAACGAACGGCTGGGCGCTCGAGTTGGGTCGTTCCTCGAGTTAACAAAACAAACAAGAGCTCGTCAAAATTTGCGGGGCAAGAACAATTTACAGTGAAAGTCCGGAGTTGATAATTTTATAGAAAAACAAAGCCTTTTGAGGGTTGCTAATTGCCGGGTGAGCTGCATTGCTGACAAAACGTTATCAATTTTTCAAACTTTGAATTCAGTGTAACTGTTTAATTTGACTGTGATTAGTATTTAATTATCCATTAAACCGCGTGCGTCCAGCCTTATACACGTACTGTGGGGAAGATCATTGGCCCATCGAGGCACTCAATGCAAGAGTCGATTAAGCCTGTCCTGTACTAGTTTCAATGCATGAAACTTGAGTTGGTTGACCTTGATATTTTGATTTTCACTGCTCCCTGACAGGGCAATCATCTGCATTTTCCCATTCAATCGAAAATTGTAATATTACGCCCATATAACGGGAGAAGTGTGCATATACAAAGCTGATACACCAAGACAAGCAAAGCAACTTGTACATAGTAGCATGTACAACCAGTATTTCAAACTCAAAAAACTTTAAAAGAAGTTACACAAAGGCACCAACATTTGCATTGCCGTAGTTTATTCCTACTCTGTCAATGGATTAAGAAATTCCCGCCCTTTTCTAATCAAACAGAAATCTAAAAAGAAATTTTAAAAAAAACGCACTTTATTTGAGTGTCAATGTATATTCAGCACGAAAGTACTAATTGGGGACACAATTTAAACGTCTCCTACTGGAGACGGAACCGCCATTTTACGTGGTCATCCGAACCACGCGAGGGTCTGGCCGTTTACAGGGCCAAAAGGCAGTGCCTTCATTTCTCAGATATTTTCAGACGCTGAGTATTGGTCCGGCCCCATGAATCGAGTCCATTACCACCCGCTCTTCAGTCAAGCGCTCTACTGACTGAGCAAATCCTACCGCGGTTAAAATGTCATAGAAACGCGATTTGTTTTAAAAGCACGATGAGCAATTGATCAGAAATTCCGTGGATTTCGAAACGAGAACAAATGATGCAGATATAACCTGGTTCGGTAAAATATGAACTCCGATCCCTTTAATCCAATCTCAGGGACAACCAACGACGGTTTCCTCCTGAATACTTAAAAACACTTTTTAGGCTACATAGAGTACTCTTAGATTTCTAGAAATGCATTCTAAGCGGCGCTATAAAATTTGTATTTGTTCGGTCATCATAAGGGAACTTGAGGCTTTTCGAAATTATAAGGGCTTCAGTGATATTTTTCCGAAAATTTAGATGCAGTTGAACGTTTTACGAAAGTGAGAATTTTTCTTACTCCTCTCTCCATCACTTTTTGGAATCCAAAAATTTCGGGTTTTCTTTTTCTACGAAAATTGGTCTAACATGAGGAGTAAAACATGACTAATTAAACTACAGAAAATCGTAGGAAATTTTTCAGATAAGCTTCGAAAAATTGTACCTGAATGGAACGCTCATCTAGAAATTTTTAGCCGTATTCAAGCAATAGAAAATTCTTGGCAATCGTGCTCTCCGAACAGATATTTTACAGAAAACAGTCGTTGGGTGCCCCTGCAATCTGACCGCAAAGACAAGGCAAGTGGAACGCAAATTTGTACTCCGGGTGAAGAAACTTTCTCAGAATCGATCAAAATTTGGTTTTCTCTTCCCCAGTCTTTCCTGAAATTACTAGAGAAAGAGAAAAAGGTAATTTACTCAATGTCGAAGAGCAAGAAGTGGTTGCTCAATCATCCGAGCCAGAGGCTCAAAATGACTCAAAATGAAAATAATATAAAACAAAATGAAAAATGAATTATACATCACAAGATCTGAAAAAGTGAATTATGCACAGCATTATTTAAAAAGATTAAAATATTCCTAAGTTAGAACCACCGGGCCTCTAGCGTTAAAATAGACTATCTGGCGTAAACACAAACTTTATTATCGTAATTAGAACTTAACATTATTCAGATGACTCGAACGAAATTGTGCCAAGTTATACTGAATGAATAAATTGTTACGTTCTGTAACATTAGGGCCATTTATACAAGGAAAAATAAGACGCGTCTTAGATAAGACGCGAACTGTACCATTTATACGAGCATGTCTTCTCTAATAAGACGCGTCTTAGCTAAGCCGCGTCTTATTTTAGACGAAATGTGCCGTTTATACGGAAAGTTCGCGTCTTATTTTTCCTGGTATAAATGGCCCTATTATCTCCGTTGCTGGCCCCTTTTTTCCAAATTCTCGCATATTACTTCGAAGCACCTGCTACGCAGCCTACCTATAACGGAGACAGGAATCTTAAGCCCAAATGAACCGCACCCTTGCTTAGCTTGCTTATTTTTCTCTCCATCAAACGAGCGTTAAGCGATTTTCACGCAAGCTTGCGCGACTTTGTTCGCTGTACTATCCCTGAAAATGAAGAAAATGACGTATTTGTAATCTACAAGTGAAACAAACGTGTTTGCTTCGTCGGTTCGCGCTTTCTCAGTTCCCGCGGACCCGACTATCTCACAGCCTGGAATAGGCTGCGTCGGTTGAAGACACATTTCCGTTATCGTTAACCTCCAAATTATAAGCAACTACTAAAATACTTAATAAAAACGTACTATTTGAATTTTAATTTAGTCTTATTACTGGGGCTATTAAATTTGCTTTCTTTTAGTTCCATTTTCCACATTCGTAGAAGATCATTCTGCGTGTTTTCAAGAATGCTTTGAAATTTTTGATAGCTAACTATCATTCTTACAACAACACTTTTTGAAAAATTGGCTTTTCGATCGATAAGCGCCAGCATTTTAACCAACAGAGATGGTCCTTCGTACGTATTTCAGCACTTGTGAACGACACATAATTAAAAAGAGATCTATTCATTGTTGAATTTATTCCTGAGCTGCGTAACAGGTAATGTTTTCTACACAGACGGCAAATGTCGTCTCAGTTTGCATAGACGCGCGCCAATTCCATAGGCACCAACTGAGAACCTTAAAATTGAGCAAAAACTTTCAATGGAAACCAGGAACCTGTAGTACCATTATGCGCTGAATACATCAAGTTTTAGACGGGCTAATCAACTTTTCATCTCTTCTGCCGTTATTTTCGATCCATTGTCTTTCCTTTGCGACAAACAAAGTCGGCAGAGTTTGTATTATCTATCATGATAATAGAGCCAATCATTTGCATTTTCCCATTCTCTTTAATTGTTTGTCCAAACAAGACAGATAAATTTAAGCTAATTGTTTATTCGCTGCTTGACCTGTTTTGTGCACGTGTTACGAGGCGGCTTGATAGTAAATGAGAATTGATATGTAAAACCCTTTTGAAAAGTAAGTAATGTAAAACAATAGCCACCGACCAAGAAATAATACCTTACATGTACTTCTACTACGCGTTCGAAAAACTATTCTAAAATAAAAGTCTGAGAATCAAAACGATCGGAAGAGTTTGTTAGACCTTAATAATTAAGTTAAAACTGATACTATTGAGATCCAAGAACGTATCAGTAGAACAAAGACATTTTAAAATGTTGTGTTTACTATGTAGAGTTCAAAGTTTCGAGAAAGCTTTAATCTTGCACTTTCATGCTTTCTGATTGGCTGGTAACTCTCGCGCCGTTTTCTCATCCAATTAGAAACCTGTCACAACTTTGCCGCGCTTTGTGCCGGTTGCACGTGTTTCCTTCGAGATGTGAACGTGATTGATTATCGGGCGTGTTGTAATTGGGCTCAATTGTTAATTGCCTTGGTTTTGGCGATCAAAACTCGTTAGCATAAGTAGCATGTGTTGACAAAGTCCAAAATGAAGGAAGTACCGCCCCCTAATATAAGTTGCACGTTAACATTTCCCTTGCATGAATTTTCTTGTGCCGGTGTTGGAATGTTTCTCTGGGGCTACACCGTGTGCATGATTTCTTTTTTTTTTTTCATTTAATTTCCCTTTGCTCGAATATTTTCAATTTGAATTTCCCCGGCCAACCCCTCCTCCACAGCTTTTCTTATGGTCCGTGCTCAAAGGAAAAAACACAACTGCCACACCAAATCAGGCCTGAAATGTTAAGTTTGCTCTCGACCTCTTCACGTAGTTGACAAAGCTGAGCTATGATGGCCCGGCAGCCTAGTCATAAGGGATCTCTCTGTCTCTCACTTTTTTTTGTCCATGCCCACGCGAGCGCGCGTGAAAATCAACCCACGCGAGAAAGACGAGACGCGGCAGCGAGAGAGAAAGAGCTGCCCTGAGTCGCAGACGTAATCTAAACCCAGGTAAGCAATGTCTGCCAAGCAGCGCCGATATCAAAGAATTGGCAGAAATGCGTTTAGAATTTCCCTTCAACGTGATAGGCAGACTGACAATGGTTTTTTAACAGCCAATCAAGGCGCGTACTTGAATAATGGTACACGGATGGGGGCCCAGGATTTCGCGTTGCGCTTCGACTCGCACATGCGCAGTTCATGAGATTTACCCTAGTTCCGTCTGTGGCGCAGCTTACCTAAACGAGAGAGGACAAGAAGCGGATGGACCCAAAGAGCGAAGTTACCAGGATGGTTATATTTCCGTCCCCAGATCCTCGTGCTCACGCCTCACCGGATAAGAGCGGAGAAAGGAGGCTCTGAGGACGAGAATGCACACATGCAACAAAGGAGATAGGTGACGCCGACACGCAGGATATCAAGCACTTTTTTAGCTGCCTTCTATTCTGCATTCTATTTAAAAGCGGAACACCCTTACAATTAAGTAAAACCAGTAAAGGTTCCAAAGTACCACCAAACGGTGTCTAACAAAGATTTGACCCACTAAAAAGATGCGAATTCACTATTCAAGTGTTTCTGGTTCAATTCTACCCTTGACTCAAAGAAAAGTAAAATCTGAACTAGGGTTGAAACTGAACCATAATAAAAATTACTGCAAAATGATGACACAAAAGACCAGGCGAGGGGTGTTATGAAATCCTCTTTAATTTTCAGTTTGACTGACTGCATTTTGGTAAAGAAGTACACAATCTTGTTTCCCTGTTTTAACCCTTTAAGTCCCAATAGTGACCAACAGCAATTTTCTCCTAACAATGTCCATACATTGTCAAGAGATAAGGTTGTGAGAATATAAAAAATGATCACAAAAGAGAAAATGCCTTGATGTTTTTTTAAATTATCTCAACTAATTCTTAAAGGAAATGAATGGAGATCAGTTTGGAGAATTTGTTTGTGGATACTGGGGCTTAAAGGGTTAATGATTACTACGAGCAAGTGGGAGCAGATTCATGTGTGTACCACAAAGGTTATTTGGCATTACTACACAATTTAGTACAGTCAAACTCCGTTAATACCGACAATGATGGGGCTTAGAAAGTGTCCATATTAATGGGGTATGCATAAAGAGGGTTAAATTTAGAGAAAATGTAAGGACTTTCTTTCCCCAGGCACAAAGCAAACTGTCCGTAATAATGAGGTGTCTATATTAACCCTTTAAGTTCCAATAGTGACCAGCAGCAATTTTCTCCTAACGATATTTACACATTATCATGAGATGAGGTTATGAGAATTAATAAAATGATCACCTAAGAGAAAATACTTTGATCTTTTATCAAATCCTCTTAACTAATTCTTAAAGGAAATGTATAGAGATTGGTTTGGAGAATTTGTATGTGGATATTGGGGCTTAACGGGTTAAGCAGGTATCTGTAAAGCGAGGTTTGACTGTAGCTCTCTTTTTTCCTGTCATAATGTATAGAGCACTTTCACGTGACAATACATGTGCCATATTGGTGTCTTAAAAACAATGAAACAGCACCCGTGTTGGTGTCAAAACCAGTCCTGTGGGAGTTGAACATTTTTCTTACCTAAAAACTTCAGGAAATTTGCATAACTGCTGGCTATGTGACTGAAAACACTCTATAGTCCAGAACTTAAACCAAAACAAGTAGGTGGGTGAGTGTAGTACAGAATGACAGTGCCAGCAATCAAATTCAGGACAACACTCACCTACATGATCATGCTCCACCTACTTATGACATGACCCCTGGGTTCAAACCTTTTACAGTTACATGTATACTATATAATATCGCTTCTAAATTCAACTAAACAAAGTTACTTTTGTTTTCTAAACAATAGCCTCTCCCCACCACTGATTCACAAAGGAGTTCTCTTGCAAAAACCAGATCCGACTTCAACAAGAGATATTGCTTAGCTACTGAGCTAAAGTGAAAGGCCTTATGGAGAGATGGCCAACATGTGAGGATTAAGCAGCCTTGCTGCTTAGGTGCTAATAGCACCCAGTAAACGTAGTCCAAACTTCACCGTACATCCCAGCAGGGTGATAAGTCCTAGGTAACCAAAACTACCTCGCATACGTTTTTGAGGATCTGAAAAAACAAAAAATAAAAATAACTAAAATTTAACCCTTAAGCCAATGAGTCTAGTCTTGAGTTAAAAATTACCGCTGAATACAAACATCAACAAAAAAAGGGCGTCAGGGTTAGCCTCGACATAGAGTACTATACAATATTCACAAATTCCGGCAAGTACACTGTAAGTGTTTGAAATTTGAAAATACACAATAGACAGAGTAATAAGCAGGTCTTCTTCTTGCCGGAATTTGTGAATAAATTTACTTCAGACGGCGGCTAAGCCTGTAAAAAAATGCGTCTTCACTTCTTTTATTAAGCAGTCAGAGCGAACTCGAAACTCGACTATTTCCACAGACAAATTTTCTGGATTGATCTCCATATATTTCCTTAAAGAGTCTAATAGTAAAGTGTCTTTCTGTTAAGATCAGAGCAGTTTCCCTAAGGTGATGATTTCGTTAATTCTTAAGGCCTTTTCTCTTGGTCATGAATTGTAACTGGGAAGAGAAAATCAATTTTGGATACTCCTGGGACAAAAAGGGTTATCTTTGCTTCTCAGGCATCATTACACAGGGAAACCAGTGGTAGCATCACAAAATGCCGGCTGTTTTCTCAAGCTACTAAGCACCAGATTGGTTGAAAGTTTGGAGCTTAATTTCTGCTTTTCCAATCTAAGGGGATAGACTTTAAATAACTGTTTGTCCTGCTAACTTTATCAACCATTTACAAAGAAGACGCAGCGTGGCTGAGCAGTTAGAGAACTGGACTTGTAATCCAAAGGTCCTCAGTAACGCTATAAATAGCCAACTGGTTCACCTCCTACCAGTTGGGATTCTTAACCATATTATGTTCCATTTGAATTGAATAAATAAATTTATACTACTTCATGAGAAATTTCTGTAATTTGATTGGCTTAGAGCAGTGGTATTTCAGCTTAATTTGTAATACCTACATGCGAAAATTACAAACCTTCTACAGGTAGTAGTATAAACAATTAATACCATGATTTGTAGGTCGTATTAATAGGCATAAATGGCACTCGTGATATTTCAAAATTGTCTCAAATTTCACTCGCCTAACAATTTTGAAATATCACTCGTGGTATTTATGCCAAATATTACTACAAATCATGCTATCACCTATACAAATAAAAATAATGATTTGGAGGTAGCACATCCACAAAGTGGTTCTTTGTCTACCTTATTCCTGGTCGAATTGGAATTTGGACCCGGGCCACATTGGTGGGAAGCAAGCGCTCTCACCACTGCACCATCCCTTGCTCCCTGCGCCATCCCTTGCACCCCGAATTATTGGTTCATGATCCCTGAAAAGCCCCATAGGAGGTGAAGATAATTAGCAACTTATTTATTTTTTATTTCATTTATGCCTGCAATGTGTGCAACTCAAGAATAACTGGGTTTTGACTCTAATGAATCACCACTCAGAGCAGATTAGGCATGGATGACTGACTATACATGCTCGATTTAAATGACTCCAGTGGAGTAAATACATACCCCCTGTGTAATATCCATGAGCATAGAACAGCCTGGATATGATCCAAACTAAACCAGCTACAGAGCATACAACCTGAAATAACCAAAGAAAATCATTACTCTATCCTACAGTGTATATAAAGGTATACGGTGGAACCCCATTAATATGGTCACCAATGGGTCAAAAAAATTTGGCCTATTAACGGGGTGGCCGTATTATTGGGGCAGGCTAAAATTTCATGACTTGAGGGCTGGTATGACAAATACACCGTATAATTATTGCATTTGCATTTCTTGAACATTCATTAATAAACAACCGAAATGTAGATACTGCATACAAAAATTGAAAAAAACTACTTAAAATTTTCTTTCACTACATATTATTATTTATTTATTTATTAAAACACTTTAAAAATACAGCTATAAAATCACAGAAAGTGCACTTTATGTGTACTGTAGTCTAAAAACAGTACAAGAACAGGCTCAGAATACTACAGGTCAATAAAACTGACATATCACACGTATTTTAATTTTCTAAATTTTGAACAAGTGGCTGTATTAATGGGTGACCGCATTAATGGGAGTTTTTTATAAGGAAATGTATGGCCATTTTGCCGGGCCGATAAAAAAGTGGAGTCATCTGAACAGTTTTGGCATAATGTTTTGGAGTGACAGAGCAAACAGCTACACATGTAGCTAACATTAAGGCTTGTAGCTTTTTTACTTTCATTCGGTTCCGTTCCAGTTGTTCCAGTCGCATAAGTGTTTTAGACATGTTTTTGAAATACATTCTCCATTTATTGTGATGCACAATAACAATTTAATGTGTTATAAATGTACATGTAACTCTAAATATAATGGTATGTTTGCTTGGTGGCTTTTCAATTCTTACCCTGATCGGGCGAAATGCGCCAGTTAGGCTAGTGTTCCAAAAAGAGCAAAATATTACAATTCGCACTAGACTACTAAAAATAGATAATTTTTTTATTGGTCTGGATCATTGCCTCCTAACTGAGCCGGATCTACGATGTTCCTATCCTTGACTAACAGGGACGTGTTGCTTCATAGCCAATGCATTCACTTTTCATCAGAAGCATCATGTTTGTAACTTTATGACAAGCCAAAAAAGAAATGTCATCAATCAAAATTAATTGGCGGTGCTTCATTTTTCAGCCAATGGTCAGTGGAGTCATCTGAACAATTTTGGCGTAAAATATGCCAAATTTGGCGTATTTGCGAACTCTGTCAAATAACAGAAATGTACATTAGGGAGTGCAGTAAGGAATAGCTTTATCTTGACTCACTGGATGTTCCAGGCCTCCAAGGAGCAGAAGAAACAAGAACTGGGGATAGATTTCAACCCTAAAGTAAAAAAGAACACAAAATTACCATTGTTAGACCAGTCATAAGCCACATAATACATGTACAGTACATATACATTCTTCAACTGTATTTATTATATCACTACAAAAGTATGCCAGCTCTGATTGGCTGTTTTCTTGTAATAACTGGGCATTGCTAGCTAGATGCCCAAGGCATATACAATCTGTGTTTAACTTGATAGTGGATATCCTTAGAAACATCCTTGTTATGGTCAATAAATTGACAGCTGTCAAAAAGGGTATCAGTTGACCAGTGTCACCTGACTCTATCACCGGCTCTTGTGTACAACTCATTAAGGTGACGTGTTATTTTAAAGTTATCCGCTGACCAGTTGTTGGTTTAAGTTGATTGCAGGCTCAGGTCTACAATGATTTGACCATATAATAAATATCTTTTTAACCTTGTCCATTTGGTCATTAATACAGGGAAATATCAGACCTCGGCCTCTATCACTCAGTAGAGAGAGCTGACAGAGAAATGCATATTTTATTGTCTTTTATAAAATCCCCTTGAGAAAAGTATGCAGAAATTTAAGAGGAAGATAAGATATTGTAAAGCCCTCAAATGATAAATCATGGCAAAATAAACTAAACTCTTTTCTTTTCTTTTTCTTTGATGTCTTAACTGTGAAGTCCAACTTACGTGTTAAGGTGTGCCCTTTGAATGCAGTTAAAAATTGGCTCCTTGTCATCATACATCTTTGGGTACTGTAAAAGACAGTATAATGTAAATAATCAGGCAATAGCAAGTGTGATTACAGTTCCTATTCATTACACTTTTAGCAACAAAAATTAATGAAATATAATTATTCATAAAAATAATTTTGATTTTAACATCAACAACCATTTCATTTGCCAAGTTAAGAGAGTTTACAGGAACAGAATAAATTAACTAGATCATGCAAAAAACTACTCAGAATAGCAACAGCTAAATGAGCAGAGAAGTTGCAATAATCAAATTGCTTTCTCTAGGGTTTTGTCACATGAAAGACAAAGAGATTAAAAAAGGAAAATAAATTACTTTTGGAAGAATAATAAAGAAAGAAAGACAGAAAACAGAAAATAGAACAAAAGAAAATCGTACCAGATAACTACTGTACACTGTGCATGTACAAGGTTATATTGCTTATTGCATTTTTATTATGCAGAAATTACGGGGGCCCACAACTGTCATGGCAAAACCAAAAACCTGACCACAAAACCGAAAACCTCACGGCAAAACCAAAGACCTCATGGCTAAACCAAATACTTCACAGCAAAAACCAAATACCTCACGGCAAAAGCAAATACCCATGGCAAAACCAAAGCTATTTTGTTCTTGCAGTGAAGTATTTGGTTTTGCCACGAGGTATTTTGTTTTTGCCGTGAGGTATTTTGGTTTTGCCGTGATGTTTTTGTCGTGAGGTTTTTGGTTTTGCTGTGATGTTTTTGTTTTTGCCATGAGGTTTTTGGTTTTGCCGTGACAGTTGTGGGCCACCATAAGAAATTACAGACAAGGCAACTACACAGATTAACAGTGAACAAAAGTGCCTACTTAGCAAGAATTCATACAGACATCTACACACCCACCCTACACCCCCACACATTTCTATCAGTAACACCAGTTTTGCAAATTCCCATAGTGTTACAAAAAGTGTACAAATACAGATAAAGAGATAAAGTAGCCTCACATGGAGTTATCTTTTAATAAAAAGGTAGATAGTTATGGTTTGGAGAAGGAGGAGTGAGGAGAGTTTGTTTCTCTCTTTTGCTATCTGACGCTCCATGTCAAAAGCTGCTTTCACTTTTGCTACATGTGTACGTGTAAAAACACAACTCTTGTTATTGCATTTTCAGCTTAGCGTAAACCAACAATGCTAGCCAGCATCAAATCTTAGAGTATAAAAAATTTTCCTTCATCATTTGCCTTAAAAAATGCAAAGGTTTTCATTCAGATTATTCTAAACAGAAGGACCAGAGAAGTGTATATTAAATTTGCCATAATATTAGCTCTAACCTTATCAATATAATAAGTAGACTTTGAAGCTAGCCTGGTATTATAGCTGAATGTATGCTTAAATAATATATGGGAAAAGAAGTTGTCAAAAGTAAAGCTTAATTTTAGATTTCCATCATTACTGTCAATATTCAGTATGCATATTGTACAATTGACTAACTGAAACAGAACACCTGTAAGGAACTTTATAGATGTACAGGGTACAACTTAGCAAACTGAAAAGTTAGGAGAGGGTTTGAAATTCTGCCTCAGGGGAAATACAGTGTTGAATGACTGTAATAGAATAATGTAAGGATGGAAATTTTATACAAAGACTACATATACATGTACCCATGAAAAATATAAAACAGTCCTTCTGAAAAGACAAAAATAAAACAAAATTAATAATTTATCTATTGAAGACAGTTAAAACAAGGCTGTGCTCTAAGGAAATTTCAGGGAGCCCTTCAGGCTCTCAAGCATTTTAGTTAAAGCGCCCAGACCTCAAAGTTGGTCGCCTGAATAAAAATTTTGGGGAGCCCGAACCATTCCAGCTGGGGTGCCCAGGCCTCTCAAGTTGGTCGCCTGAGTACATCTGATGAGGAAGTATTTTGTACGCACGCGAATCTTACCAGCCTGCTGATCACCAAACTCGGTAATTTTAGCTTTTGGGTTCCACAAAAACCCGCATGTTGTCTTGTGAAACCCATGAAAGTTTTTGAGCCATTCAGAGTTAAAACAAGAAACGCGAGCAATGCCACCGAATTGTTTAGGTTTTAAAGAGGGAAAAGTTAAAAATTTCAGCAGGTTTATGTAAAGTTCATTAAGGTCTTTGGGTCAAACATAGGAAAACTGTGCTTTTTACTAGTAATACTAAACTTGAAAATAAATTTTCAAAGGGTGAATCAATGCAGCATGAAATATAATGCTCAATTTGCCCTGGGAGCTTGCTCCCAAATATTTAACCGGTTAAATATCGTGGAGCATTTTGCGGGGTGGGAATTCTGCTCCGGAGGATGAAGTACACTGTATACCCATGAAATCATTGGTACACATGGAGGAGCTTTGCTCCCGGAGCAAAATCCCTTGTGTGTATCGGCACAAGAGGGAGATCGCACTCAAGTTCCCGTGAAAAATTCCGTGAAACAGTGAAACCGCCGTGGTCCCAAACCTATTGTTTTAATAAAAAATAAGTCATCTTTAATTTTCTTTCCTGTATTATCAGTGAATCTTTTAGGATAACTGAGATTTTCATGAATACTGTCGAAGCGTAAACCAGTTCTTCTTTCCGTGTTTTTATTTTTTAGCCGCTAAATTTAGCCTATATATGCATGCATGTGAATTTAGTTTTTGATATGGAAAATGGCAAGAAAATGTGGAACTGCCCTGTTTCTAAAACAACAATAAAAACGATCACAACAATCACATCTTTTCTTCTTATATTTCATTATCTTATGTAAAGAGAAGAAAACAATCATAAGTTACGTTTTAGCCAAGCAGACACAGCAGCCATAAACCATAAAAACATGACATTTGCATACTGGTAAATACAGCAACTTCCGTTTCATACAAAAATAAATTACTCTGCTTTGCCAGCCGCGCTCTATGTCTGTCAGAAAAGTGTTGACAGTTTCTCCTAAAAACTGTACCTAATGAACCACTCTATCTGAAAGAAAAAATTTTAAACTACTTTAAGAACCGGTACAAATCGAAACCCATACCGCTTGTCACATTCAAAGTGATGGATTATGTTACACGTGAAATCATGCAGAACGTCCTTTGAACATCGACGCGCGCCCGTTTCCTTCCTACAACATTCGTAAAAACATTTTCTGTACAAGGTTTAGTAAACTCTGACTCAACAAGCCAACACTAGTATGTTAAATTTTTCTGCCCACTTAACTGAACACTGCACCAGAAGCAAGAGTGCCTGGCCAGGTGACAGGGAACTTTTTTTTCAGTCGCCCGAAGCTAAATGTTAGTCGCCTCAGGCGACCGGGCGCCGTTAGAGCACAGCCTTGTAAAAGGTTCACCCTAATAATAAACAAGAAAGCTTTGACCGGTCAAAACTAACCATCAAATAAAAAACAAAGTCTTTGATCCTAGAAAACACCATATCACCCAATGAGCCCATTATTGCTGAAAGGACTCAAACAACATGCAAAACAAGACGTACGAGTAAGTCTCTTGGTAAACAGAAAATTGTATATGCAATAATATACACGGAAAAAGTTAAACCAATTCAAACAATAATCAGTCTAGAATATCCCCAAATTTAAGGACAGTTGTGACGTAATGGAGCTGTTGTTCTTGAGGAAAACGGCGGATCGATTACCTAAACGACCAGAGTCACCGATTCAAGGCTTTTCGGCATATTTCGAAGACTTTTCATGAGACACACAATTTTTTTAAGTGGGCAGCATGTCAGAAGCCACATTGGAAGTGCCTCGTGAAATATTCAGCACATTTTGTGGCTTATTTCTTCCTTTAAACATCACAAGGTAGGCGAGATTTTGGTCGGTTTTCAAGGTAGGTGAAGAAGTATCTATAATTTTTTGGATTCACTGATTTCTGATGAAGTTCTAGATATTTTTCCCCAGTGTCATATCGATAAACTTTTATCATGTTGAATGTGGGGATGGTAGCCAGCCTAGAATTTTGGTAGACAATTTTTGAATTCCAAGGTTTAAAACATCTCTTCCTCTCCCGGGTTTCACTCAGACAAGGCAGATTGACTAAGAGCCGTGTTGTTACTTTTTTTTGCATTAACACGAGGCTTTGCCTTTTTTCTTTTCAAGGTAAGCTTATAAGTCTTAAAATAGATATTCACGTCCAACCTCTCCCCTCACTTTGCCGAAAATTAAAGATCATAAGAACAAGGTAGATACTAACCGCCTTGTTTCTCAAATTCACCAAATGTGGAAAGAAATTTAAGTGTTACTGTTGGATTCTCCATATGTTTATCCACAGTTAAAAAAAATCAAAGAAAGAAGGCAAATTTCAACTGTGAATGATGTATTTTGCTACTCATTGAACACTGATAATCTGGGTTGAAATTAAACCCTTGCAGGTACTACAGCAACAGCTGACAGCAAGTAAAGAAAGCATGAGATGCATGAAGTCAACACGAAAGAACATACACAAAAAAAAAACAAACAAGAAAAATTAATAAAATTTGGTCTACTTTTTGTTCTTGTTATGATGACTGGTTCTTTGATTCTTGTCCTGTAGAAGTTAATAGGTGGTACCATTCCTGTTTTTTACAATCTCATACACTGGCTCTACGGCTATTTTTACACGGGACCAGTTTGCTTCTATCAAAAATCTTGTAAGCCATGCCAGTGAAGCCATGACCTCTACTATCGGTCTGGAATATTCGAAGACCCCAACGATTCCTTGCAATGAATAATTATTCTCTTATTCTCTTACATCAAATGTTTTCTTTGAAATAATGTGAAACCTAGACGAGTACTGTAAGCTTATGTTAAAATCTGTCTGCCTCCGTCCGCCATTTGTCAAAAAAACTTTTTATCACTGGGTCGATGTTCTGATAAACACAAGCGCACCTTCTCATTGGATGAAAAGTGTCGGGTGACCAGTTGGCCCTGTCCTTAAATTTAGGGATATTCCGGACTAACAATAAAAAGTAAGAAATTTGTTATAAATCAGCACATTCTCAGTGAGGTGATATTTGAAAGGTCACGTCATGAACATGCATGTAAATACCATAATATTGCACTTTGATTTAAAAAAATCTATAGGTTTCTTGTAAAGAAACAAGAATAGTCTGTTTTTCTAGAACTGAGTCATACATGTTTAAGAGTCACCAGATAATTGGAATGCCAGCGCAGCAAATCAATAAAATTCAGGGTACAACATTGCATGAAAATGTATTTTGTATAGTATTAATTTTAATACTACATCAAAAATACAATGTTATTGTAATAAAAGTACAACTACACCAAACATTTTGTATCTCAACTCTCATTCCTTCGAAAAATGCCTGACGCAACACCTCTATCAATTTGATCGGAGTTGTCCAACAAACTAAAACTTAGATCTACACTGTGACTTTGGTAGAGATTCAGAAGTCCCCATAAACTCTAACTGTGACAGCCAACAAAAAAATCAACTGCAACTTTGCAAACCACAATTCCCAGGCCCAGGGAAAACACCTTTCACAAAATTAGATTGGACTCATCAATAGAATATGATCTTTGTACCTAATATTTGAATTACACTCTTACAGACTTGCCTAATATTAAATGTCATAGTTTTATTAATACTGTTTCTTAAAAAAATGAAAACTGATTTTTTTCCTTGAATCAGAAAAAAAAAAAGAATATTTCTCTCAGGAAAACTCAAGGAACTCCAGGTGGAAGTTTAGAATTTCCTTTGGTATATTTCTTTTAACAAATTTTGCATAATAATTAAATAATATATTTTGTAACATTAATTTATATAAGTTACTTTTTGACTTGAACGATACTACTCTCTGTTAAAAAATGTGTTGTTACTGAAAATATCCATACTCCCCCCACGGAGGGTTTACTTGTTTGAAACCCTCTAGCCTCTGGAAATTCCACTTGCTGTTAATACTTTCCTTTAAAAATTCTGGCCTTTGAGACTTCAAATTTTCAAACTTTCACTGAAATTACACTTGATAGTTCAAAAGAAACTGTGGGGCTCTGTTTGGATAGTGGAGCTATGCTACTGCACTTAGTTTTGGCACAAATGATGTAATATTCATTTTAGGTGAAGAAATTCCTAGAGGTGACAAATAGCAAAAATATGTTCCAGATACTATGCCCAATGAAACTCTTAGTGCATCAAGCAAAACATAAACGACAGCAGCAAGAAAAAAACATTGCAACATTGCCTGCAAGGTAACACAGTCCTAGGAAAGGGCGATGAACGTTTAGATATCATGAAAAAACTACATTCGGACAAAGTGTTAAAAGAAACATCTCCCGCGTGGGTCCATTCAAGTCTAACAAAGAAAACAATGCTCATTACCAAATTTGGTAAGGAAAATTCCATAGCTGAGACAAAATATATAAATAAATTATTATTACACACACCAGAGCACCTTCGCTTTACGTAGTTGTAACAAACTCTGGATTAAGCTCTGCTTGACAATGACGAAACAGATTCTAGAAATTATAAGTTTTTTCTTTCAGCATGGATTTAGCTTAATTTCTGGGAATAAACTTATCTACTGAGTTGTTGAGACCTTTCACTAGTATTTTGTACGTGGTAGGTTAGATGCAATTGCGACTTGCAAGCGAGGGGGGAATGAATATGTATTTAACAGGTAACCACATGGGCCGGCCAAAGACACGAGGGTTCGATTATGACAGACAAATAGAAGCTGTAGTACCAGCAACCAACGTGAAATAGTATGCTCCCCAAAGTTATCCAACGAAGTAAAACAATAAACTAGTCTACGTACGAAAACACGATATTTCTTCCTTGCTTTCCCCACGTTCATCGCCAGGTAGGTCATTAAAAACCCAGACGAAACAGTGGTAAGAACAACATAGCCATACTCCTTGGCAATCAGCAGTGTCGCCATTTTCACTTTCAGTCCATCTGCCCCCGTTTCAAATCGAGGCCCACCGCGTGAGTAACACGTGCAAGCAAAGTTCCTATTCGTTGGTAGTTTTAAATGAGCCAATCAGAAGGTGAGAAGTGATGACGTCCTGTCACTTACGCAGTATTTTATGCGAAGGTGGGCCTGACTTGCCTCACTTTGCTGTGGCTGAAACTAGAAGTGTTGTATATTGCCAGTCAGGCTGTCGTAAAAGGTAATTTTTGAGCCAATTCTCATCTCCTGAAAGCAAGAATGAAGAGCTTAGCGTTTTCCTTTACTGTCGTCCTTTTCGCCGTGTTTATGGCTTACACCAGTGCATCGACGACATCCGTGACGGTTTCTCCAACTTCATCCATGCCAGCTTCCTCAATGAATGCCACTTCAACCCCTTCTGCTATGACCTCTGCCTCAGTTACCCATGCGATGTCCGAACCTTCGACCGCTACACCAACAAGTTCTGCAGTTAACTTCGCTCCATCCGTTTTGGCGATGGCCGTCGCTCTCCTGTTTGCCACTCTCAAGTAAATCTTCCGCTTGAAAAGTTTAGAATCAGCTGCCGGCCACACCTACCGACATTTCAATCGTTCAGTTGACTGTAGCATCAAACTTTTTGAACATTTACGTTAGTCTATGTTTGCTTTGGATCTGAAGTTTCTTCGACGGACTTTGGCTGGTTACTTTTTTGCGTTCTACTGAAACTATGACTGAAACAGCTTCTGCACCACATGGCGTTGTATTAAGACTGGAGGAGTTGGCGGGCGCGTGAAGATGGCGTGGCCAACGTTTGACCGGCACTGCAAGACTTGAAACGAACTGTAAGCTTTTTTTCGTCTTAGTATTTATCAGAAGTTGAATTTATTTAATTTTGATCGGGCTATTTATTGCTTGAACATAGCATTTTCTGTTTTTTTTCCATTTTGTTAAGAAAATTTTTCAATTTCGTAAATACAACACCCCAACGTTGTTTACTGTGCTGAATTTCTGTAGTGTTGTAAAAGAAAATAGCCAGGCCTCGATTTAGATGTCAATCGTTCTTGATCCTTGTGTGTAATGTCCTTGTTGATTGTGGTTTCTAATGTGCGATTCGAAACTAGGGCACTGCCAAGAGCTGTGTTCGATCTAATTGTACTGTTTTCTGACAAGATTTTTGTCCTGATTGCACAAAGTTGGCTTTTTCTTGTTTGTGGATTTCGAAATGTTCACGGTTATTTCAATAAATTTCTTTACTTAAACATGTGTTCCTCGTTTAGTGTGCCCTCCCTCTCCTCCTTAGCTGACTAAGATCTGAGACTTTCGACTCCAGTAGAGGCAGAAAGTTTCTATAAGTACGCGTAAGGACCGTGGCAGATATAATTTTTCGCTTACCGCCGGTCATGCTGAAGTTACTTGGGTATGAAATCGGCAATTTTACAATTCGTTAAAACGATTCCAGGAAACCTTCGCCAGAAACTACCGGTTAAATAGTTGTAGTAGACGTATCTATACAGAACTTGTCAACATCGGCCTGAAGATGAGTTGATTTCCCACAAATTTTTCATTTTGACGCCGTCGAGGCTTACGGGAACTGTTTCAGGACACCCAGTTCGTAGAAGTAGTTAGAAAGAAAACCGCCGCCAATTCTCGGGAGTATTGATACGATCAACGGACAAAGCAAATTTCGAGTTCAAATCATTTCGAAAGTGAAATCATGCTCTCAGGTTTGCTACACGGGTTGCTTATGCAACGCTTAGTAAGAATTAACTCGGCCAGGGCGCATTTGTAATTAATAATTTTTCAATCGGGCGCTATGGTCTTGTTCAGCCGGTGGCGTTTGTTGTGAAAACTCACTCAGTTGCGCGTTCGTTGAAATGCCCGCGAATGCTAACTTCAGTTGTTCGATAATCAACGGTCTATAGCGGGAAAGTGCTAGCCACCGCCATTTCTTCGCCTCTTACTTGGTGTCGTGTAATTATTGTAATCCCCTTCCTTTGATAATATGCAAATTTCTTCACCGAATGGTGCTTTTAGCACCGTATGCATACATTTTACAGCTCAGTTCAACTTGTCAGATAAACAACGTGCCGTTTCTTGAAAATTTTCTCTTGACTCTTTGTTTTCCCGGCCGACGAAGGGAAAACATTGGCGAAGACAATTCGAAATAGAAGACCACACGAAGCCTCTTGGATGGATCTATTCAAAGTGTTTTAGTACAATATTTGGTGGTAATGATTTGACCCTCTGTCACGAACTGAAACTAAGTTTATCGTTTTTCGCTTTGCCCTTTGTGCCTTGAAGTATCCGAAAGGCACTAAAGCAAGCGGAGATTGCGAACGACAGAAAATATTACTTTGCTGTCGCGCGCCGTAGTAGTTCTTGCTCTTTGCCAAGTTGAACGGTTTATGCTGCTCCTGAATTACACTACTGACAAGCCGAACGAATCAATTTATTTTCGAAAGGTTTTAAAAAAGGGCTTTGCCTACCCATTTTGGGAGTGAAGGTTGTTGTACACCTAAATCAGCCATGATTTAATTAGTTACCCTAGGAATTTTAACTGCATGTGAACGACAGTTTATATTTATAGTCGCCATGGTACCCGTCTAACCAAGTAATGTATCTTGGTTGGGTATTTTCGCCAAAATATTATTTTTATGAATATGACGCAAATGTCGCCATAGTGCGCCCTGTCATTTTAATTCCCGTGGGGTTTTCATTGATTTTTTACAGAATGCTGGCAGGCTGCATAAATAGTTCGCACGTAAGAGGTGATTACTTAAATTAGCCGTCTAAACCAAAATTTAACAAAATTTATGTTTGTAATCTAACAAAGCTGTTAAGCTGATATGCCCGGACAAATTGCTCGTATTTGGCGCTGTCATGCGCTTTGAACCTTGGATCGAAGGCAAGGCTAGCCGAGAGGTTACCGGTATTTTGTTTAGTAAATATTCGGTTGCATAGCGACTAGCTACGAAACCAAAATAACCCTGTAAAATATCATTTTCAAAGGCCCTTTTGAGGGGCTTATTTTTGAGGGGCTGGTAAAATGGATTAAAATCGATTGGGCGACCTTATTTGGAAGGAATTCAATTTTTGCTTTATTTTATTTGCGAAAACCCCCCAGGGGCTTAATTTGGAGGGGCGATTTAACGGAAGGTTTTTGATATTTGTCCGTGGTAACCCTGTAGCTATCATTTACTGGTAAAATATTAATAATAACCGATTTGATAAATTCAATACTTTATTTTGCGAAAGTAAAGCATGAGTCCGTGGTGACCACTTCAAGTCCTTTCAAGAAACTCGCGTTTAGGGAAACGTTTGCTGTCATATTTTTGTCTTAAATTTCTAGTATCAGGTATGTACGCGAGAGATCCCGCGCCGTATTAAAAATCCGACGAAGAACATTTTAGAAAGTGTAGGCAATGATTCCATCACAGTGCCTGTGCTCGAGTACAGTGTACGCAGTTACATATCGGGTATCCAATGTGTGAACACAACACCATTTTGTGCCAGTACACAGGCCTGCATGTAGTGTGAACAGTCCCTGAAACCAGGAACCCTAAGGCAACCTCCAAATATGGACTACTGGGACCAAAGGACTATTAGAATTTAGTGCCATATGCCTATAGAGGGCCCTGTACCACTTTAGTATCAATCGACAAACTTAAAAACAGAGAAGATCATCACAGTTAAATACGCAACTCATGGAGTTGCATAAGTTGCGTATTGAACTATGATGACCTTCCCTGCATTCATTTTTCTATCCCGCAGTTCAAATATTTATGACTTCACGTCGTCAAACTTCTTACCTCCTCTCACATCAACAGACTCTATTCGTCTGTACTGCACAGACCATTACAAAGGAGCTGTTGATTTGCCAATTTGAATTACCGATACAAATTTCTCCTAAATAAAAGTGTTGTTCTAAAAGTTGTGTAATTTTTCTAGAAAGTGTGGCCCGCGAGTTCGCTTTTATCGTGTACCCTCGCGCGGGAAATAGAAAGTGCGTGGAGACCGATGCTGTCAGCTGTCTAAAAGCCTTATGATGTTGTACGTGGAAGCTTTAAGGGACGACTCACCAGAAGTTCAAGACAAAAAAAAAAAAGAATACTGAGAAAAAAAAAAAAAAAAAGAGAGTAAGAAAGAGAAGTAAGACTAGGAGACGTACGGCAGTTTAGAGACTAAATAATTTATTGCGACTTCATTAAAAACATCAAATTTTGCGTTTTTTAAAGACAAGTAGAGTAGGAAACCGCTTATTTAACAAAATTAAAATTGAATGATTGCCAAAATAGCTTTTAAACTTTCAAGTTCGCTCGCCAAATTTGAGTTAAATTAATCAGGTTTATGAATATATATTCTTTCAAAATTAATTAATCTCATAATTCAACAACGTCAAAAGCATTTAATGTTTTTAAAACTAAAAAAACATTTGTTATGCAGGTGACGCTTCATTAATTAAGAGGACCTAAGTCTTGTTTTTGAAAACGCGGGGTAACGACGGATTTCGTTATTAATAAAACATATTTTCTTCTCCAGTGAGTCAACTGGTTTATTTTCAGGTACTAGTTTCACAGACCAGGCCCTAGTTGTTCGAAAGGTGGGTAACCCTATCCAACGGATAAATCACTATCCACTGAATAGCGCAATTGGTTTCTCCAATATTTATCCGCGGGATAGTGATTTATCCGGTGGATAGCGCTATCCAACGTTTGAACAACCCGAGCCAGGTGGCTAAAAACAAAGAGTAATTTTACTTCGTTAGTGTCTATTCAAGTAACGAACTGCTCACGAACTGAACCTGTTATATTTGGGAAACCCTTAGGTTCGCACACCTGATTTTAACCAAGGGCCTGCCTAAGATCCCGGTTGCTCGAGACGAGATCTCGACAAGCAGGCCAGCGTGCCTCGAAACAAGGCATGAGCCGAGCCAGCCCGGTAAAGCGGACCAGCGAGGCCTTAACTTTTGATTTCCAAGTGTTATCCTGTACCTGCACCTCTGATCTGCTGCACAAAGTTTTGGTGTTAGTTTTATTTTTCCAGCCTAGAGTGGTTTTACGGACCAGCGGTAGGCCTACTAACTTTATTATTTCCCATTGTATTCTTTTGTTTACCTCCTGCTATTTCTGGACCTTTGTTAGTGTCTGTTTCATCTGCTGCAAAAAGTTTTGAACAGGGTTAATTTTTAAAATTCTGTTCGGAAGACACTTTCAGATCTAGAATTTTCGGACATTTGTTGTAAAATTTCTTGTTGAAATAGGTTTTAGAACATCTACAAAATGGTATAATTATTCATTTTTAATTTTTGACCATTGTATTCCTTTTCCTTTGAAATTTTCTTGCTAAGCTTTTTCCCTATAATTTTCGGATCACTATTTGTTTCAGGAAATGAACAGATGAAAAAGTTTTTAGGGATAAAAAATGCCCTTCTACCGTTTGAATAAAAATACGTTCCAATGCTATTAAAGTGGTTTTGTGTCTGAACCTGTCTGAACCTGTTTTGGTGTTAGTTTTATTTTTCTCACGTACACTAGAGTGATTTTACTTGACCCGTGAAATAGGTAGTAGAATACTACACACTATTATTCACGAATTCCATTGTATTCTTTTGTTTACCTCTTGCTATTTCGGGCACTATTTGTTAGTATCTGTTTCACGGTTCAAGTAAAATCACCCTATTACAGTGTGTGTCTGAACCTGTTTTTTTAACACACTGTTAAGTTATGTTTTCATTACTGTTTCTTAAGAAAACGCCTATTTATGACCCAAGAATACATTCATTAAATCCAGGCAAATTATAGGAACACCCTGTAGGTGAAAAATTCCTTGTCAATTTGAAACAGCTGAACGTGTTTTCTTTTCCGCTTGGCTCAACAAGGAATTTTGACTCGGTTGGAAGCGCTTTGGTCATGACTTGGTGTGTGTTGAGTCTAATGCAGAAACAATTAGCACCGTTTTCCCCTCTTCTCAAAATCCGTGGATACAGATAACGGGCATTTATAAACAAACAGCAAAAAGGGAACACAAACTCCTAGACGCAACTGCATTATTCTGCACAGGGATAGTAAAGGTGATGTTACAAGGAACGGTTTGCAATGGCGATTTTTAGGGCAACAATGCTGGAACAATGTTGTGACAGTTCCAAACAATGTTGGACCAATGTTGCAATGCTCTGTTGTGCTGAAAATCGTCGTTGCGAATCGTCCCGAGTAATCAGGCTGTATTTGAAGTCTAGTACAGTATATGCGTCCGCATTCCTAGTACACAATACCAACGAAACATTGGTTCTGCTCTTGGAAATTCTTAGTTCTTAGTTTTGGTGCATTGAAACTTTTGGTTCCACTTGGTCACCAAGAGGAAATTTGAAAGTACGTTCTCTCATAATATCCAAAAAATAAAAATAAAAAAATAAACAAAAAATCTCCGGCAATTTTCGTGTATGCAGAGCTTGAAAGTAAAGAACTACGACTAGAAACTGAGTTATCAATTGTGTGAGAGCACTGACACCAAACTTCAGCTTTTCAATGTCATGCCATATCTTGAAGTTGCAGCCCAGGCCCGGGTTGCTCGAAGCATGGTTAGTGCTAACCAGCGTTAAATACCATGGAAACCTATACATTTTGATACCTCTTAACCAACGGTTAGCGCTAACCAGGCTTCGAGCAACCGGCCCCAGGACAGGAACAAAAGGAACACCTACCCGCCCCTTCCCTGCAAGTCTGCGACGAACTTGGTCACGAACTGAGAAAGATGTTAAGACTACGGAAGCTGATGGATGATGGTTTGCAGACTATAGGGACGAAAAAAGAAAGAGACTGAGAATTACCTAGGCAATAGAAATCCACAGATTATTGCGGATGTACATCAAAAAACGTTCTTATGGTGTTAAGCTATATAAAGACACGTACGAACTCAAACATAATTTTCCTTTATATTTCATATCGTTCCTATAATCATATTATCTTTCACGTGATTAACTGAATAACAGTAAAAATATATAAATTATTTCAAAACGAAACAACACCGTTTAGTAACAATGTGATAATCTAATAGTTTTAAAAATAAATTCCTTTTAAATTTCCCTCAGTTCTCACATTTATCGAATAATACTGTCAGTAAAACGTGAGAGCAAAGGATTAGCGTTGAATTGAACTAAAATATGATACCACTTAGGAAAAGCCCAGAAGCCATTACACGCCGCGGTGGCCAATGCGCTCCACTGCCGTCTAGGCGCAATTTGTGCTTAATATAGCACGAATAATCTTCGTGCTTAATATGGCGTAGCAAGGCGCAATTCCTACTTAATATAGCGTAACAAGTACTACGGCTTTCCATAAAGCCCACGCTTGCTGACTCCATTTTAGTTATTTAATTCAACCAACGCAACAGCCATGAAAAGGAACTATCGTATTCACTTGAAAGGGCGCCGCGGTGCTAAGATAGATCCCCTCATTCGCAAATAACACGGAGCTATGCCTTCTTTTAATTTTTGTTCTAAAACGACCAGTAACGAAGGTGTTTTCCCATTCTAATCAGCGATACCAGGAATCATTATGCGCTGCTTTGTTGCTGGGATGGTGAGGTTCTCCATCGCAAGCGGCGCTTACTTGAGTGAATACAGTACTCCTTACTGCTTTCTGTATGTGTTGGAGTCCCACGGGCAAATTACACTTCACCATACAATTTTAATTTCCTTCCAAATAAATTTAACTTATACGCATACCGTAAATGACCTATTAAACGCCCGGGCGTCTATTTAATGCTAGAAGTCTAAAATGGAGGCGCTTAATAGATAGGAGGCGTTTGAAAGATGGAGAGTGGCGTTTATTCTCACAACTTTAACAAAAATATCAAGAGAGTTTAAAAGCAGTAGAATATCCACTCCCTTAATTGATAAGTCTAGGCCGTCTAGAGATCCAAATCGCTGTTTCAAATCCCCACATCGATGTCAGAACCCTCGCTCATTGTTATTGTGTTGCCACCTTTTTTGCTAATTCCGTATCTTATGGAGTACAGTGAAAACCCATGAGTAAGAACCTAAGATTTAAGAACCTGTTAGGCTAAACTTTGCAATTTAGACCCCCTCTATAAAAGAATCACTTTAGCCTAAAATTTGGAGAAAGGTCCTTATATAAATGTTGTTTGATTGAGGTCATTGAGAGAATGTTTATAATATTGTGTTTTACAGCACAATCATGTATATAAAGTTGTTTTGACTCAAGAAATTAAAATTCATGTGAGAATAGATCTCTATTATGGTCATATTAAAATATAAGCAATCATTAGGAATGCAAATTTAAGGGCGCTGATCACTAAAGTCTTTTTAGCAACGACATGATTTTTTGCAAGAAATAAAGAACCTATTAAGAACCTAGATAGCCTAAATTTATGTTAACCACCATTCAGGTAAGAACCTGTTTAGGCTAACCCTGGAAAATGTAGGTTCTTACTCGTGGGTTTTCACTGTAATTCTCACGGGGGCGTCTATTAGACAGTGGGCGTTTATTAAAGAGCGGCGCCTAATACATTTTAACAGCGTAGAGGGGGCGTTTATTACATAAGAGGCATTTACTTGGAGGTGGGCGTATATTAAGTCATTTACGGTATACAGGCCAATGAAAAGGGAAAAACCACTAACAAATTAACTGTCTTTGGTTTTTACGGGGCTACCTGTGAGGTAAACGGGTAAAATGGTGGTTTTATGGCGTTGTGTTGTTAATTGAACTAGGCTTAATTATGAATTATTATTTTTTAGACGTTTCCCGTCGCATTATGTTAATAGGGAGCTTTAGCATCTAAGACGGCGACGGCAGTAAAAACGTCAATCAAAAAGTGAATGCGGGCTGCTTCAAACTTCTTCGCTCTTTTACCATCTCGTTCAATTTGGCCAATTTTTCAGGAGTTGAATTCTAAAAGACTAAGTTCACAAAAAACAAAAATTAAATCGTTGTCTCCGGCTCATGTCTTTCATAAAACATAAAATTAGGAAGTTTCACATTGTGGTCGTGCAACTACGGCAAAGAAAGATAAAAAAGCAAGCAGAGTTGTTGTTTTGCTAATATACGCTACGTCCATACAACACTGGACGAATTTTCGAAAGATTGATAAATATGAGCGGACACTTCTCGCTCTGTTCACACGGAATTAACGAGCCAGGTTAAACGACCAGGCGTCTAAATTTTCGTCCGGTGCAGGGTGAACGTAGCCTAAACTTAGTGCTTTTTTGCTGTTCTCGCTCTCGTTGCTGTCGCCATATTGTTGTTGTTAAAGTTCCCTATTAGTGAGCCCCCAGGGGGACGCATATGTGAAGGAAGGAAGGAAGAAAGAAAGCAGAGGGAAAAAGGAAAATAGAATTCAATAACAACTTCTTTATCGGAATAAATATTCAATTCGAACGCTGATTGGTCAATTTCTGTCAAGTGACAACAATACGGATCGTTGATTGGTTACTGGCGGAAGTGACCCCTAGTACTACTTACTAAGGCGCTTATTTCGATGCCTGCTTTAGAATGGTATCTTTTGGGACTCGTTGAAATAAAGCTTGAGTCACTCCCAGTCCGCCCAGATTGGCCTCCTTTGAGGGTAAATTCTCGTTTTCCAACGAGAATCGCTGTAGTTTTACTTGGGACCTCTCGTAGGCTTTGTGCTCAAAGGATTTAATAGAATCCCGAAATAACCGCTTATGTGCTCTAACTGCTTAAAAGAAATTTATTGACAAGCGCATTACAACAAATGCAAAACAGTCTCCTATGTAGCTTGGGACGTCACGCTACGCATGTCACCTTAAGAAGCGTTGCGTGACGACACAAGGAACAGCAGCGCACAAGACTATTGCAAATGACGCATGATACTATGCTTAATCGTCCAAGTTTTGGATTTTTAAAAATACCCTTGTAATTGGATAATACTCTGATATGATCTAGGAATATTTTCAAACCTATGAACATTCCTCCATCATCAACTTTCCCAACTGTCAGCAAGCCAAACTAAAATAGCTGATTCACTTTTCAAAGTGGTCTTTCCACTTCGCCGGCTCGGATACGATGTGTGGCCGTAGAGACTGGAGCCAAGACTACGGTAACCTCGCCCGCAACTTAACACCAATGACTTTGCAGCAGGCGTGGTTACCAAGGGAAGGAGGTGTTTAACAGTTTCTTCATGACAACGGATAACTGTGTAAACCATAAGCGAGAGATTATTGCAGACCAGAATACAGCCCCAGCTTGTACCAATGTACAGTTCTTTATCCACAGCAAGAAGGGAAGTCACTTGAGAGCGGGAAGCTGTAAGAGAGAGTAACATTTTTTTTCTAAATATTTTCCCTATCACTACAAGAGTAATTCCAACCTCGTCCCCAGGGTCTTCTCGCTTCGCAAAAGGCGGCGACAAGAGAGAAGACTCTCTCCTGCCGCCTCAGTATTGGAAAGCGGGAAGACCTTTGGGACGAGGTTGGAGTAATTCGCTAATATAGAAACGAGAAAACTGGGCCGAGTTAACGTTCGCAAAGACTTGTGGGACTGTTAATAGGCCACGTGCTGCGTGGGAAATGTGCTTCAACCAATCAGAAACCCTCCACAGGACACGTCATCAGCATGGAATTTTTGGGGCTCGCCTTAGATAACAGCTGAGCCGGTCAATTAATAAGCAAGGTTTAAACACTTGACTTATCATTATACTTCTTCAGTGTTCTAGTGATGTACTCACCGCTCAGGGGATTCTGGTCAGCGGCTCTCCTCACGGGAACTTTGGTTTTTGGTCCTTGAAAAACAAAAGAGTGTATGGAGCTAATTATCATATAGTTTTAAAAATCGCAAATGGTTTGGTTTGTCAATTTAGCACATCGGTTGAACGCAGAGGGTTGAACGTATGAATTTGGTAAACACAGGTGCTGAGCTTGCCAAGTTTACCTTTCCAGACTCGTCTTTCCTGTTTTTCAAGGTGATAGGGTCTTGATAATAGCGTGGAACATCTATTCAGGGGACACCCTCGGGACCAGGATAAGCGTCCCTGAATAAAAGTGTCGTGTCCCTGAATGGAGGTTGGGCTGGGGTTTGTTAATAATTAACCAACAAATAAAATATGTTTCTCTTACTCTGCCTCGAAATCTGTCAGTCATTATTTCAAGAAGCTTGATAATGTATAAAAAATTTATGATTAACTTATCGCCGCGATGTTGTGTGTTGAATTCCCCAAAGTGCAGTGCACCGATTTTAAGCGAGATAGTGAATGAAAGCTGTCGCCATTGTGACCAGCGAACACAGAAACTTATCAACGATTTTTGTGGACAGTCACTTTTTCGAGTGGTGAGGTGTCCCCTGAATGGAGGTTAAACCAGGGTTTCGGGACCAAGAAAAAGTGTCCCTTTCCCCTGAATAGAGGTGTCCCTTCAATAAAGGTGTCCCAAAGGAGGGGTTCCACTGTATTTGTAAGCAGCCTCGTTGGCTTCAGTCAGTTTATTCCGTCTTTTTTCCCTGCGAACAGCAGAGAGGGTCACGTGAACTGACTTTTCCCGCGTTTGCCCTTTGCCAGCCGCCGTTGTTCTTTTCCCTTTCGCAAACGGTCACAGCCGTTTTTAAGACACTAAGAAAAGTTTTGGCCTGTTATTGAGAGTGCTTCTGTTAATAAGAAAGAAAATAGCAACCCAGGGTCGAATTCGGACCTCGAACCCGGAACTTTTATTTCCTTATCTCTCCCTCTTACCACTACACTATCACACTGACCCGCCAAAACTCCGAACAACTTGAATAAATAAACTAGCAAACTATATTTCTTAACTGATATATTAATAACAGGTGACCCGAGCCGTTTCCATAACTTTTGATGTAAATGTAACTTGGGCTTCAGCATCGTTCTTTTTAAGACTATTTAAAAACGTATCACTTTCCTTATTGTAACTTAATCCAGGGAATATATTACATCTATAACGACTAAAGGCTTGGTCACCAATGGTGGCATCGACCGTTAAAAATGGCACAGACCGTTTACGACAGGGAAATGGTCGCCGCCGCTTGGACGCGAGGAGGACATTTTTCCCGTTTCCTCTCTGAGTATTTGAAGCCCATTTGTACCGACTATTTCTTCATTTTGATCGCTTGTTTTTATAGCTACGCTTCGTTTATCATTCTTCTTTTAAACGTACTGTTTGTAATGCTAAAAGTGTATTAAATTCGAGCGAAAAAAGATGATAACTTCTCTATATACTTTGTCCAGTCACGGTGAATGGGGAGCGAGAACACCTGCTGTGTATTATACGTGTTTCCCATAGTTTAAAAGAAAAATTAAGAAATACGTATGGAAACATTTCAGTATTTAATACCTATTTAATTTTCAAATATTTCAGACAATTTTGGACTAGTTTCCAGTTCTACCGTGTCGACGGAAAGCTTAAACAAAAAAACATAGCGGACGGGACGGCAAACGATAAACGACTAGGTGACGTCCGGCGTTTGCCGTTAGCGCGGTGCTTAATTAATCTAACTAGTGTCTTTTAGAATCCCACGTGCTTACATGTGGGAAAGTGCGCAAACATCTACGCAACCTTGTACATAGCTACAAGAGTTCTTACTTAGACTAAGAGCGTGAGAGAGTAACGCAACGACAAGCAAACTAAGCGTGAACAGTTGTAAAGAAACTTGAGGAGAAAAGAAGAAAAGTCTTGTCCCGAAAGAGAGACCCGGTTCCTCTTGTACCAGTCAAGCGGGTTACAACAAGAGAATAAGAATCTCGTTTACAGCCACGCGATCAAGATGAGCCAACAGTTTCAACGACAATGGCAAACTCGTAATAACAGAACTGCTTTCTGTAAATGGGATTTTTAACACGCTTACCTTCAAACTTTGGTCGACACTGCGAGCAATCAACACTGCGCACAATCTTTTTCTCCAGAGCATCCCACCGGAACACGCGAGTCCCGGGGTATAAAGCAACCCACACGGACCTTTTCACCGAATCATTTTCCCCGACGACGGACGCCCCAGTAACCTTGCAAGTCTCTAGATGTGACACACTATGTTCTCTTTGCGGCGCGGAGTCAGCTGGCTCGCTATCTTCTGCAGATTTGGTACAAATCTTTTGAAGTCCCTCCCCATCAAGAATCAAGATCTTTCCTTTCTCTTGTCCACACCATACCTCACACACATATTCATCGCAAGGGCTGTTCCGGTCATCGGAGTCCTCGGATGAATCCCCCATTTCCGATGGCGCCGGAGCTTGGTTTCTCAGGGGTTTCTTCTGCAGTAAAGCAGCCATGGAGTGTATACGGTTTCCGTTGCCACGGTAGACCCGGTTAGGGAGGAGCTCATGTACCGGGGTTTCAACAGCCGCGTCGGAGTAATGATAATGATTTGAAATGTTGTCGTTATAAGCCAGCACAGAACCATCGCCTAACGCAACAAGAACCCAGTTCGCTCGCGGAACATGAATCATGTTCATTATATACCTGGTTGGCAAAAAGACGGGGCAAGAAATTAGCGGAAGTTGTTTTCCATTTCATTCCAGATTTTGTAAACACTGCAGAGCAGGGCCATAAAAAAGGTCGCAATTGTCACGAAAATTGATTCAAACAGATTCTGATTTTCTTTTAGGTCATTCTTTTTTCTCAGACTGCCAATCAACAATAGGGAACAATGCCTACACGGGGAGACTAGTAACTACTAGAATAAACGGACTGTATCCAATTGAAAAGAGAACTCTTTCGAATATTAAGTAATGATCCAGGTAAGAAGGAAAGCAATTTCTATTGTTGTGGCGCAATACGCTTTCCTCACATAGAAATGTTTTCATTTTTACGCAGAGAGTGCATAAATCTACAAAAAGGCTGTTTACGAAAGAAAATGTATTTAAACTCCACTTTTAAAGGGTGTATTTTTGTGTTAAAACATTTCGACCAATCACAAGAGTTGCAAACAATGGCCAAGAAATGTTCACAATTTTACATGATCCGCACATACGATTTCTGTGTTACTTAGACTCAGACGAGATTTTGTTATAAGGAAGTTGGATAGAAAAAAAAGGATTGATGTACATGCTGCTTTGCGAAGATTTCGTAAAATTTGATGTTTAAACCAATCAGAACCTTAGTAGAGACAATAGTAAAGTTAGCACCTTTTTGCATTCCGACGTGTTCACTGCGTTTTGGTCCTTTCCTTCTTATCTGGACCATTACTTAACTCAGATTAATGTTTAAATAATGATTAAAAGTCTACGAGGGGACAGCGAGGCCGAGTGGTTTGAACGCTTGACTTACAATCCGGAGGCCCCGAGTTCCCTTCCTAACCGCTGGCCGTTAGTCCCATGTTCAAATCCTTGACTACGCCAGGAGCCAAGCAGAAGCTTCTAAGTAGCCAACTAGTTTGCCTCCTGCCAGTTGGGATTCTTAACCCTTTTGTTTGTAAACTGCGAGTAGTCTCTTATTTTACCTTTGAGTGAAAATATATGGAGAGCGTGCGTGAGGGGCGAGCGGCAACGAAGAGAAGACGGAAGCACGAGCGAAGAAAATTGTCCTTTTTCTGTCCCCCCTCCCCCAATATCTCCCCCTTTGAACCATAAATTTCCATAATTTTACTTTGTCGCTCGCCGCGCATGGTTCTGATGAAAGACTGACCACCGCTCGCGGTCTCTGTTGTTTGAATTATTTGCTCGTCCCCACTAGCAGTAGTGCTATAAATTCTGTCAGGGAAACTAAACCATACTTGATTTATAAGTTCTCTGTACTATGATGTTACACTGCAGAAACAAGCAAGAAATAAGAACAACATGTAAACCTGTTTGCGCGGATTGACCCTTGGCAGAGCTGTTTGTACGTCATGGCGCAAAACACGTGCAGTGTTCCTGACTCGGTCCCAAGCCACACCGTGCTCCCGACGCTGCAAGCCGTACGAATCTGAGACTTGCCCACTAAAAACTCCTGCATAGTAAATACAAATGATATTAACGAGAAGGCAGGTTAGCAGTAAAACTCTTTAAGTCATAAGCATATGCTCTTTGTAATCGTGCGGATCGTCTGCATCAAAGGATCGACCTGGACGCCGAATTGTGTGAAACAACAGCCGGGACTTCGGGCGCTTTCCATTTGTCAGAACTGGCCGGCCGGACCATTGCCGGAACAATCAGTTAGCAACTGAAATCGGTTTTTTCCAAAGGGTTTTTGCTGAAAACCCATCTCCTTCGTGCATACTATTTAGGATTTGACTGATCTGCATGGCTTGATAGTTTTGATTAAAAGTGAAACTCTCATTACGTAGGGAATGGTCTGGCTGGTCAGTTCTGACAAATGGAAAGCACCCTTGGACAATGGCCTTTTTAGCAAACTACCCATGGCGCCTACTCAAATCCTGGTACAAAGTTGGGGCCAAGAACAAGGATATCGGCGCTGGCTGGCTTCAGTTCAGACGGACCTACAAGAGCCGTGTCACGAAATTTATCAAAAATCAAACAGTGGTAACTGCTAAGAAATCAAATCACTGAGGTGAGCATAAAAATAACTGCTCAAAACGTTAACAGAAGGTATAAATAACACAAGCGATGCAAAAGTAGACACGGATGGACAAACTTGAAGAAGATTGAAACGGATTACAATTGCGCTTTTTGAAAACTCGTTGGATCAATTTATAGGTTTCTGGGAAACTGCCCACCTACCCCTCCCCTAAGCTAACATTAACACTTAATTCTTACTTTGGGCAAAATGATGGGTTCGGGGAGAGGTAGGTGGGCAGTTTCCCGGAAACCTAAATTAATCAAACTCGTCAGCCAAACAGTTTTTCAAAGTTCATTTTTGTTGGTCGTAACGTTTTCTATAATTCTTGGAAGACATGTTTGTTTGACATGAAGCTTCCTTTTTGTAATTCACAAGTACAGTGGAACCCCGTTAATACGGTCACTGATGGGTCCAAAAAATTTGGCCGTATTAACGGGGTGGCCGTATTATCGGGGCAGAGTGCAATTTTGATATACACCATACATCGCATTCACACTTCATGGACAACTGCGTTCTCTTTAATAAACAAGACAACTGTGTTCTCTTTAATAAACAACAGGAAAGTAGATATTGCGTACCGTAATTGTACAAACTGCTTAAAACTTTCCTTCAGTACATAAAACACTTCTAAAAATTGGCTACTAGACCGCCACAAATGCATTGTAAGTGACGATTTTCATCTTACCAGGTTAATGAAATTCACATATCACAGGCATTTTAATTTTCGAAATTTCTGACGAGTGGCCGTATTTTAAAACGGGGATTAAATTGTAAGATTCTACTATTTGGGATTTTAAAATGTGGCCGTTGGCCGTATTAACGGGTGACCGTATTAGCGAGGGTTTTTTATAAGGAAACCTATGGCCGTTTTGCCGGGCCAAAAAAAGTGGCCGCAATAACGAGGTCACCGTAAAGCGGGGTTTCACTGTATATCTCAAGTGCCATGAATGAAGACGCGTAATTGGCATAAAATGAATCAGACAGTCGTGACGCAGCCTGTTTAACCAAAGGTTTAGTTTTGTTTATGGTGAAGGCTTTAGATTAAAAAAATTTTCATTGTAACCACAAAATGTCCCATTTATTTCTTTTAACAAACACAAAAAAATCACCACAGAAAAATTCAAAACAACAATAACAACAACAACAAAGGAAAACTAACCTTTTTGTGGTAGCAGCGGTCATAGCTGTAGCTAACAACGCTGACTTTTCCTTTCCCTATCCCAGCACTCACTTCGTTGCGACAGAGCCACACCTCAGACCCCACACGGGCCCTGCTGTCCGCTTCGTAGCTTTGACTGACACGTGACCCAGCGGTGACGGCGCAGTTTAATCCGAGCTAAAGGTCGAGATGGAGAAAAAGGTTAACAATCCCAAGTGGAATGAATAGTGGCCTGTTCGAAATGCAATGGTGCTCGGCGCTAATGATCGTAAAAACCCTGTACATCTTTCGATTCATGTTGCCTTCTTTACAAGAAATCATAACTGTAATTGGAATTTGTTTTCTCGAGAAGGATGTAGGAGTTCTTAAACGTGTCCGTGTGTTTCAGATCGAATTGGAATTTGTAAGTGGTGGTTTTGAGAAGAGGAAAAAGGAAAAACCGTAGTAGAGCCAAAAACAAATTCAACCCACATTTAGATCGAGTAATAACTGGGTAGAGGGGCAGTTCTCAGGGCGGATGTCATTTTTCTGCCATTAAATAAGTTGTCTAATTCCATTTTAGGACAAACATGAACCTAAAAATATTGGCTTATAAAAGGAAATAAAAATGGGTAATGATTTGCCACGTGCATCGTAAGGCTTGTTTAGAATGACGATGCAAATTTTTCTCATACGATAAGCACAAAATGAAACAAGAGGCGTTTACTACAAAGACAGTAAGTACCCATCCTACATTAGCCTTCAAATACAGCCGCCAAATCGTCTCTCTTGGCTGTATTCGCAGGCTAGCCCTACATTAATTTCGCGCCGTCTTCGTCTCCCTAGGCCTAGGCCAAACATCGAAGTTTTCATGAGACGAACCAAACATAGTGAGTTAAATTCCTGAAAAGTTCGACGTCTGGCCCAGTTAAGTTCGTCTGAATGAGTTTGGATCGTCCAACACATTCTATCCGTCTGCTTCAGCCGGATAGAAAATCGTTTCCGGGACAAACGTAGATTTTCACACGCGACGAAATAAATAAATTAAAAACTTGTACGTTAATGTATATTTAACCTTGTTCAGGATAAAATTTATTACTGATCTGATTCAGTTGATTGGTTCGACGTCTGACGTTCTTATCATAATTTAGGTCAACCCAAAATAGAGTTTGGTTCGTCTCATGAAAAGTTCGACGTTTGGCCTGGGTCTTATATAGCCTGGCCACTTATATTAAGAAGAAATGCCATTCCAGCACTGACCTGTTTCTCAAAGGTAATGACATCAGAGAGGCGAGGAAATTCAGTGGTGGAAGCTAACAGTGAGATGTGATGTGACGATGGTCGTTTGTCCGCTTCTTGTTGCCAGCACCACGCCATTAGATCCAGTGCAAACACTGGAGCCTTTTTGTCCTACAATTAAATAAATTTCATTTTTCAGACGCTGAAAATTCTATTAGGATCGTAAGCAACGACGATGTAGACGGAAACGACAACGGCAAAAAACAGTAACTTAAAAAAACACCGTTGATTTTGGGGACAAACAGGCCCTCCTGTTTAATTAATCAACTAGTGTGCTTTCCCCCCAAACACCATGCCCATCTTACCTCATATAAAATAAAACATTGACAAACCTTAGCTGTTAATGGTGGCCGGAGTCCCTCCACAATAAGCTGTTTAACCTGGGCAGGGTTGAGATCACAAAAAGGCTGATGTAATGTTACTAATTCGTAGATATACATCCCAAACGAGAACGAGTCCACTTTGTCAGTGTAGAGCTCCTTCCCGACATACTTTTCGATCTCGGGGGCCATAAAACCGGGTGTCCCTCCCAAACCCTTCATTCCAGCTAGTGCCGCTGACCGGCTGATACCGTAGTCTGCGAGCTTAATGGTGACTTGGTGATTGGTCTGATCTGGGCTGGTGGGAGCTGGGAACGACCATACTAAGATGTTCTCCGACTTGAGGTCACGGTAGATGATGTGATGACGATGCAAATATTTCAAGGCTGAAGCACACTGGAGCAAGAAGAAAAAAAGTGTATATTTTAGTGGTTTAATTTGCAATTGCTTAAATCGCAATTACCACTGCGATGATCGTTCGTTTATCTCATTGATAGCCATTCTGTCGCTTAAGTTTGTTTTCTGTACACTTATGTGAGTAACAAACAAGTAAATAAATAAGTCCCGAAATTTTTTTCGGGTTAATTTGTAGTTGCTTAATTTGCAATTACTCTGACACGATCATATATTCATTTAAAAATGAGTTTTATTCGCGTGAAAATAAAAAAAATCATTTTCTTATCACTGAAAGGCTTCGCACTTGCACCCAAATCCAGTCCTTCTGGCCGACAAATGGATATTTGGATGTAGGTTGCGGTCCACTAGATCTAGAATCCCGACTACGTAACAATCTTAGCACTCAAATTCTTGTTTCAAACGCTCCACAAGTTCAAATATAAAAAGTAATTACCTGTACAATACACTTCTGCATGACGTAAGCATTTAGACGTACTCCAGCTCTTTTATAATTGGCAAGCACTTGATCCAAGGCCCCTTGAGGCGCGAATTCCAAGACCATACAAAATGGGTTGAGACAGTAACCTAGCAACGACACGACGTTCTGATGCCTCAACGGAAGAAGAATGGACATCTCCTGACGCACCGTCCTATAAATCATACGGTCAATCAATCAGTCAATCGATCATTCAACAAATCAATCAATCAATCAGTCAGTCAGTCAAACAGTCAATCAATCAATCAATCAATCAGTCACAGTCAGTCGGTTAATCAATCAATCAATTAATCAGTCAATCAATCGATCAGTCAATTGATGAATTATTAAATCGTTCATTCAATCAATTACAATATAATTAATCAATCAATCAATCAATCAACCCACCAATCAGTTATTCAATCAATCATTCAATCAATCAATCAAACATTTAACCAATCATCAATCAATCAATCAGTTCTCCATTCACTTAATCAATCATTTAATCGATCAGTCAATCTTTCAATCAGTCAGTCAATCAGTCATTTAATCAATCAATCAATCAATCAGTCACTCAACCAATAAATCACTTAGTCCTTCAATAAGTCAGTCAACACAGTATGAACCAAAATAAATAAATAAATCTATCTGTCGAACTATTGATTAATCAGTAATCATCAAGTTTAACAATCAGTCAATTCTAAAGACCGAAACTGCGGATTTGGATTGCTTTATTGTGAGAATCAAGAGAGGGAAACGCCCGGTCTAGCCCTTGGGACTGATATGAATTTCCAATAAACGCTACAATCTTGGACAAAACTGTTGAGAAAATTGCATACTTGAAGAGCATTTTTCTAATCACCGTAGCTGTACCGATTCTTCCCTCTCCCCGTCCCCCTGGAAGCAATGTTGTTGCGTCTTCAAAAGAAAGTCTGATCCCTGGGCGTTTGTAGGAAGCAACAGTGAACTGGGGGAAGAGGATTTCTTTCTGCTGAGTCGTTGGTTTGGACATGTGTGTTGTTTTGGAAATGGTTTTGCTGCGTTGGATCGCGCAAAATAAGGGGAGAATGTTCGCAAGTAGTTTTGTCAAGGATTGTAGAAATTAACTGGAATTCGGTTTCCAGAGAGGTCCGCAAACTTTTATTCAGTGCTGTCAAGAGAGAATAGACCATTTGCACGATGGCCTCATGTTACTACTGTGACCAGAATTCTTTTCGTTTTTCTTTTCATATTCAAAGTTGGTAGCCCCAGTGAGGTATAAATAACAAAAGCCCTAATTTGCACAAGAAAGCAAAACTCTGAAGGATCCAGGTCAAAGTAGTAAAATGACGCCATCATGCAAATGGTCTATTCAACAGTCGCCTTTACAATATTCTGCATCGTTTGCTTTGAGACAGTGGAGCGCGAACTTGATGAGGTTTCAAACAATCGATTAAAATGTGACAGGAATAGGTTTCCGTTTGATTACAACCTCTAAAAATAAGTTTAGTTAAATTCACATATCCGAGACAACACCTTAAGATTCCGTCTCCGTTCCATTATTAGGGACCTTAAGATCCGAGGACGGCGACGGCGGACAAAACGTCGCTGAAAAAGTGAATTCGCGTTCTTTCAATCTTCATAGCGATTACTCCAAGTCACTAACTTTGTCAAATGTAGACGAACCCTCCTAAAGCTGAATTCCTAAGAACCATATTCAAGTTCAGAGAGAGAGAGAGAGAGAGGAAATTTCGTCGTCGCTTGTGTACTTCCTCTGTACATCGGGAAATTAGGCATTTTCACGTCGTAGTCGTGCAGTGACGGCAAAGAAATGTACAAAAACCTATTGCTTTTGTGGCGTTCCCGTTGCCGTCGCCGTCGTCGGATCTTATGGTCCCTATTCTCGTTTGGACAAACTAAATTTACCAACTTAACTCTTTGTGTTTTCCCCCCCCCACCCCCCCTTATCTCCCCAGCCACGCAGCATCACAGTTTCCTAGCAACGAACCTCCTTTTAGATTTCACTCACCTATACGCGTCGTTAAGCTCCATAGTTGGGTTTGCGTCTAACCGCTTTCTTGCTGCTTCAGCCATTTGAATGTCTTCAGGAAGTGCATCTTCTCCAACTTCATTGTTCAGCGGCATCTTCATGGCGATAGTTATTGAATTACCGGAAATCTGCCTCAGTTCTCCGCGGAAAACTGAACCGAATGTTCCTTTGCCGAGAAACTTGCCCCGTGTAATGTGAGACGCTTGGATATTCAGGTTTGGAGCAATATCCTCAAACATCTGAAAATGTAAAAATATAAATTCAGGCCTGGACGCGAAGCCAGATCGTATTGAGTTTGTTTTGCTTCCAGGGGCAGACTGCGGAAAAAAAAAAGACACGATAAATGATGTTTTCTCTTTCGGTCGGTGACACAGGCGTCTCGGAAAAAGGTCTGAGTTCTCTTTTACAGAATACTCCTTTTTCTGAAATTCGGACTTGACAATTTAGTGACAAACCGCAAACAGGAACTCCAAACGAAAGTAACCTAATTCAGCGCTCGATCTTTTCTACGCGACGTTTGCCGTGTTAGTACTGAGGGAGGTTAAGAATCATGTTTACGTCAAACAGCAAACGCGAATTTTTACCACGTGACCAAGTTTTCCTTTTGCTTCTCGCCAACTGTTCGTCATTTCTACACATAAACTAGTAGTTTGGCGAAATTTTTTATCCACAAGAATTTTCTCAGCTGTTTTTAACTGCTCATTTTTCATTTTGAGAAATTCTCAACTTGAATCTGACGTTTGCCGTTTGCCGTGTACGTGAAGCTTAAACTAAGACAGTTGACGCGATGAAGCTCAAACTATCCTTAGATTTGAACTAGATTTGACATAGCGCCAAGGAACTGATACTTACAGCGTCGGGTGCCAGTTCTCTGAGCTCCAATCGACCATGCACAGTGCATTCCACAGGCTGGGATCTGTACGCAGCAAGCACACAATCTTCAAACTCGAATGAGTACACAACTGTCTCGCCCTGGGTGGGACGAGGTCTGGTTGCCGAGCCGTATTGACGAGATTCGCGGTTATTTAAGTTGTTGGTGGTGCTGTCATTGCTTCCTGTGGACAAAAAGTGTGATTGAAATAGGATGAATAGTTAATGATACCAAGGACAACAATGTGTTTTCCTGGCCTGTTCCAGGCTCTCATAGGGAGCTTTAGCAACAAGTATGGGGACGGCAGCAAAAACGACATCATTAAAATGCATTTGCTTTTCTTCAAACTTTATCGCGTTTATTTCAACTTGCTTAGAGAATTGCGGCAGAATTTCCCTGGTGTTGAATTCTTGGAAACCTGAGTTCAGAAAGAGAAAGAATTCACACCGTGTGTTTCGTCTTCCATAAAACGTCGCATAAGGAAATTTCACGTAGTGGTCCGTCAGTGACGGCAAAGTTATGTGCCAAAAGGTGTGCTACACATGCAAAGTTGTTGTTTTGCTTAGTTGAACTTAGTTTTTCTTTGACATTTCCGTTAGCGTCGCCGTCTTCGTTGCTACAGCATATGAAATTTGAAAGGAGGAAAATTCATTTTTAGCAATGCTTTCGCTGTCGTAGTTGTTGTTGTTGTTTAAGCTCCCTATTTAGTCAGAAAGTTAAGAACAAAAGGAAAAGCGAGAGTGAAGAAAGTGAACGGGCGAGGACTGGAGAAAGCGGACAGCGCGTCCGCCCTCTCTTCATTTGCTTCCCGTGCCTCTTGCCTTTTCTTTTTGAACACAGAATCATTTGCTGGCCAATCAGAATAAAACAACAGCTGGAACTGCCCCGACAAGGAGCAAGTTTCTAGGGGGTATTCCGATTTTCCCCTACAATAGACCTTATTCACCGATTTTCCCCTACAATAGACCTTATTCACTATATCCGCCATCACTGCACGCACTAAAGGAGTGATGAGATAAAAGCCAAGTCACATGATAATGGCAAATTCTGGGTGGAAATGATAATTGTTCCTTTTTTAGATGCAGTTGCAAAACTACGCATTTTGCAAGACAACTAAATCGTCCTCTCATTTTGAGAGAATAAACTGACTGGACCGCGATTACTGGTATCGGCAATTTTTATCACTTGTTTGCCCCCTGAAATACCACGTGACATTGCTTTTATCCTATCAATCCTAAAGCGCAAGCAAAGAGGGCGGGCATCTTGAAGAAGGTCTATTTCGCTCGTACATAGCTTCATAATGTACCTTGCAAGAGAGGTTCCTCGTAACTTGTTCTTTCCTGCTCGGCTGTGTTCGTATCCACAACATTACTTTCGTCACTCTCGCTGCTTCCACGTGCACCACGACCTTTGCCGAATTGTCTCCGTCGTCTGACCACACCTCTCTCGGGGGAGCTGTTTTCACTACCGAGGCTGCCCCGACTGTCAGTACTCTGTAAAAGGAGCAGAATACAGTTACACTTAGTCTGCGTGCAGATGTCTCCATTCTTCTTTGTTGTACACGTCTGCGCGCAGGCCAAGTTAAACTCAGTAGAAAGAGCTATACATACACAACTTGCGATGAATTTAGTAAAAGTGCACACCAAACGCATTTAGGCTGTTACTTAAATATGTACTTTCTGTTCACTATACTTGCAATCCTTAAAGCATTTTACTTTCTGGTGGGGAGGGAGAGGAGGTCGGATTTCGACGTGAGGTGTGCGTGGATACTTTCTAGCAAGAAAAAACTAAGAACCACTAGAATTGTGTAAACACCGCCGGGCTAACAAAGCTAATAAAAAGTAAACCTAGCCCGCGAGCAAGCTCTCCAGGGCGCTCTAGCGGCGGGGCGGGAAAAGGAAGAAGCGCTTGCAACTACGTCTCTTTAATCTTAAGGTCTGCATCGAAAAAGTCGATGCAAAATTCTGATTGGCGGAGATGAAATTACCCTTGGCACGTGTTTTTCAATGTATGTTTACATTCGCGCTCGTTTCCGCTTCGCGCTAATTGGAGGAAATCTGACAGCTCAGTCGACGGGAAGCCACAGGGGAATTGGAGGTGGAAGTCAAATTCCAGAGACGTAGTTGAGAGCCCTCCTTCCTTTTCGCGCCCCGCCGCCAGAGCGCTCCGAAGAGCTCTTCTCGCAGGCTAGTAAAAACCCAAAACGTGTGTGATATCACATGATTTTCAAGCATACGGAGAACGCGTCTTAGTAGCTTTAAGTACCAAACTGAACACCTATCTTTTTTAGCTATTTTCTTTTTTCATTTTTTATGTCTACGTCTAATTTTATAGTAGTTTTTATAAAGTACCGGTTTGTTAAATTTCATTTCATATTTTTTGATGATTACCTGTAAGAGTATTAAGACTTTGTTAAATGCTCCTAGCACTTGTATATCATTATCAATAATATTAATAATAATAGTTAGCTTTGTTTTTAACAAAGGCATTATTTTTATTTTTTATGGAATTTTTTTCTTTAGTTAGGTCTTTTTATCGGGAAATTGGTACTGAAAATGAATAGCAATAGATTTGTATCTCGCCTCATGGACCAGAACCTTATCCGTATTATGAAAAATCAGAACATTGACGTTTATGCCATCCACTGGGACTTTTGACTTGATTCTTTATAACTCTATGTGATTTCTTGGAATTTTGAATTGTGAAGGGGCTTTGACGGAAATTTGTATTGATATGGACGTTTTTTTTTTATGAATTTTTTACTAAAGTTTTGTATGTAGTTTAAATAAGATTTTAACAAAGTATTAGTATTATGTTTTATTAAAATTATCAAAATTATTATTATTATCATCATTAAACATGTCACAAGGTTTGAGGCAAGTAGCTTGCGAAAAAACGAGGTATATTTGTGTACCACACAAAATAGCAGCCATCCTCGATTTTTATCCCCGTTAGGCTCCGTTCGGTCAGTCTTTTTTTGATATACTGGGAACTCTAAAAGAGAGATATCAAATGATTCTAACAAAGAGAAAACAAGGTACGATCGGTTTTTGGAAATTTTTTCACAACAGAGGAATTTAACTTGAAAAAGTTAGCCCATTCTTGCCAAGCTGCAATCCAATTCTATGTTGGCCAACGAAAAGCTAAAGACTAAACGGAACAATTATTTCAGGGTTGTCTTTGATTCCAATGTGTTTTAGCGTTCTAAGCCAATACCAAAAAACCTGACACAGCCCCTTTAAATGGTAACCATGGCAACATCGAACCAACCCACCTGATCCGATGTGTAGTCAAAACAACTCGAGCTCTCTTCCTCAGTGACCAGTCCACTGCTCACAGAACCAAAAGTGAATCTGCCAGGCTCAGAGAATGATCGATCGCGCATAGGAAGCTTCGGCGAACCATTGATCAGTTCCTGAGGTAGCCGGCTGCTTGAGGGGACTGGGTAAAAGACGAAACATTTCTTAGAATAAAATTGTTTAAATCTCTTATAGTCCTTGGCAGGTGATGTCACGTTGCCCTTCTCACGCCGAAGTTATCTGATAAAACCCTAAAAATGTCATAGATTGAAAGAGCACAAAAAATATAAAGTGACACTGCCAAAATTTAGGTTTTATACTCTTGATAAAAGAGTGTGATTTTACCTTTTCATGCTCTTTTTAATTCTGGTCTCCCACAGTTTTTATAAAATAGAGGTCACGTGACTGCGGGAGCTACAAATGGCTTATTAACAACTTTAGAATGCCTGCAAGTCGCTTAACTACAAATATGCCGGACTCCGTAGCAGTCCAGTGACTCCAATAACACAAGAGAAGGGGTTTGTAACTATCTATCTGTGCATTCTGATTCCGGAATACGATCACTCAGTAGAACGCACTACAAGCTGTTAGCAGTTAGCAGTGCATTATCACGCAGGTTGTTTTAACCCATACCTATTCCATTAGCCTCTGGTTTCTTAGCAACGTGCACAGGACTCGGCCAGGGTGATGTACTTGCGCTACTGCCATCAGTGGATAAATGTACACCGCTGTCTTGACTCGACGAAAGCACCGGCACAGGAACCGCACCCTCATCTTCCGTTACAGTCCCTTCCTGATCCACTCCACACACCGTCTTGATGCAATTGGGGCAAGGTATGAGCCGAGTAACCAAGCGACGTCCCTGGACCGTGACAGCATCAAGGCCTGGGAACCAATCAGTGATCAGCGTATCCATGTGTTCCGCAATGATGGCGACCAGGCGAGCAGCTGATTGGATGTTACAGTCTGAAACCGACTTCACTTTAAAACCGACCAACTTTGAACCCTCCCTGTGATCTGCGGAGACAATTGTAAAGGTCAACTCGAAACCTTACTCGATTTTTGTTTCTTTTCACTGTCTGTTAGGTTGGGACACAGATTACAACATTAAAGCAACACTGCACGTAACGTGTTTCACTCGAAGGGCTCAACTCTGCAGTAATGCACGCAACGTGTTCTAAACACTCCAACATTTCACGCAAAATCACGCCCCACATCAGCTCCTCGAACGTGAAATTTGAAATTCGTGAAGTTGACCACGTTTTCGGGCAAATGGTCTCTATGAGAGAAAAGACACGCGGCAATACAAATTTGTTAGCTGTCATATTAGCTGTGGTCACACTACAGACTTAACCCAGGTAAAACAGATTCACCTAGGCCAAATTCATCAAAAATTTCCCGAGGTCAATTCATCTCGGGTTTTATTTTACCTAGGTAAAAAATTCTAAGAAGGTCACACCACTGATATCGGCTCCCAAGGTTTTCACGCACAGTTGAATTTTTTGGCGCGTAAATTCAAGAAGGCAAGATGCTCAGGGATCTAGCCGATCAAAGAGACGTTTTTTCTTTTTTATCTCGCTGTTATTTCTTATGTTAATTTAACGTGCAATGTGAAGACAGGGAAAGGACGTAGACGACTCGTGCCCAAAAAGAGTTTTTCACAGCGTGAGCTATGTCCAGTTCTGTCATCAAGACCTTCGCCGATGAGCGTCTATTGGCTAGCAACCTCGGTATTTCATTTTTCCCTAGCTAGCGATTTGGGGTAGCTGTCAAAGGGAAACTCTATTGTTCTCGAGACATATTCAAGTCCCAGACGATAAAATTTTCCCGAGGTAAGTTACCTGGGGAAAAATCGGTCACACTTAAAAAATGAAGTTTACCTAGGTAAACTGTCAACAAGTCGAGACTACCCAGGTAAAAAGTCTGTAGTGTGACCACAGCTATTGAAAGGGAAAACGACTCACTTCCAGTTGACATGCGTCGCTCAAAAACGTTAGGGAACTTAAGCACCAGACGTTCTAGGCACCATAGACGCCAAGCGGAAGTATTTTTGCAGCACGACAGCCACTGCCCATGTCAAGACGTCCTTGAGCTGCGGTCACGGACTTCAAAACGCAAGTTCTCAGGTTGAAACCAGAGGTTCAAATTCTGGGTTCTTCGAAGAGTATTTGGCATACAAAGGCAGAAATTCTTCGTTTGAAATCCCGTTTTGTTCGTAAGAAAGAAAAAAAACTTAACGCAAATCTTTGAAAGACATTTTCAACTGAATTATTCTGTCAGCGTTCGTGATGGTTTCACGTTGTTTTGCTTAATCATTTGCATTTGGCACGCAAACCGCGTCCCCGATCCAGTTTTGCGCGGCCAGCCATGCTGTTCGTGAATCAAGAACGTCTGGTGCTTAAATTCCCTATTTTTGCTTAAAAACTCCCTCTGTTTCAAAGCGATGCTTAGTGTGAAGCCATTGATATTATAATTCTTTTTTTATTCTCATGCGCCTGCGCGCAAGCTCTCCTATTTGGGCGAGCGAAGCGAGCCGCGCGAGAGGCCGCTCGCTCGCGCGTTCTCGCGAGACTCGCTTCGCTCGCCCAAATAGGAGAGCTTGCTCGCAGGCTATGTACACTTGGTCGTCGTAGACCAGTTTGACTTGATACTTACCGTCGTCTGGTTTGCTTCGGTTCATCCTTCTTGGTGCCGTTTTCTTGCGCTGTTCAAACTTTTCCATGCTGATGCCTATACAGGGTGTGATGACTTCAATAGTCGAGTAACAAGAAGCCTTGTGTGCCTCACCTCTGTAGTGCAAAGGAGTCGCCACACCGTCTAACAAAGAAAACAAAAACAGAGCGAGACGTAAGCTTGATGGGATAAACCTGCTTAATAGAAAGAAAGCTTTGAGAAATCTCGTTTCAAAATGATTTCTTTGGCGCGATGTCACCGTCTGGCCCCAGTTGTTCAAAAGGTCAGTAACGCTATTCACTGTATGAACCACTATTTAGTAGATAAGCCAACTGGTTTCATCAATACTTATCCACTGGATAGTGATTTATCCGGTGGATAACGCCATCCAACGTTTGAAAAATTAGGGCCTGCAAGTTGATCGGCTTCTGTGCGTAAATTTATAAATGTTAAGAGAATCCACAACGTGACCACAGCATTGTAAATCATATTTTGGCCTGAAAATACTATGTGTATTAGTTAGAGTTATTTTATAAAAGCAATGGACCGCACTTTCTATTCGTTTACCAGAGAAATAGCCCACGCGGGATGCTGGGTGAACACTCGAAAGGCTTGTAAATTACGAACCGAAATTAAAAGCTTTCCTCGCGTTCCCGCGTGGGATATTTCGCCGGTAAACCAATAGAAAGTGCGGGCTGTTGCTTCATTAAAAGACGCCTCTAACTTTTAAGTCGGTGAATAACGTCCTGACTAGTTTTTGAGAAAACAGAAGTCTCGTACGATGCCGTTTATGATCGCAAACAAGGAGGTTTTAGCTGTTCAGTAAGCTGGTTGAAGCTGTAAGTGTGACGATTCAGATGAAAGCACTTGTGCAGCTCTTTCATGCCTTCCCTTTATAAACACTATGGAGCTTAAACAACCACGAAGGCGACCACGGCGATGAAAATGTCACTTTAAAAAAATTAAATTCCCGCTGTTTCAAAGTTCATCGCTCTTATTCCGTTTCGTTTAACTTGTCGGGTGTAGGCGATTTTTTCTGGAGACGAATTCTGAGGAACTGTAACTAAGTTAAGACAAAGAAAACGAAAATAGTACTAAGTTTTCTCCCGAATGGTGTGGCTAAATATACATTATGATACAATTTTAGTTTTTTAGTTAAGTTAGTCGCATGTGAAGATCGACGTTTGTCCCGTAGATGATCTTCAGATGTCCCAAGGTTTCGCCGAGGCCTTAGATTAGCAAAATCTGCACGCGCTTTACGTTTTTTTTTTTTTTTTAGGAGGGGGAGGGGGGGTACCTTTCTATGCCGTCGTTGCACGACTACGATGTGAAACGTCATAATTTCATGTTTTGCGGAGGATGTGGACAAAAGCCGACTAATTCAGTTGATTGGTTCGACGCGTCCTAAATTCGACATCTGACCCAATAGACGATCTTAACTGGGTTAGGTCGACCCAAATTAGAATTTGTTTCGTCTCATAAAAAGTTTGACGGTTGCTCTAGGCCTAAGGCTTTGTTCACAGTATATCCGATAGCTTTTCGTGCGGACACGAAAACCTATGCGGTATTGTATGAACACATATCCGATATGTGACTCTCCACTTTAGAGATCGGCGTGGCGCATTTTCGAAGTCACCGTCCTTGTGTGCGAACATAATCTCTACCCGGTAAGATTTTCGTGGAGGTGTAAAAGCTGTCCGGTAACAATATGAACATAGCCTAAACTGATTGCTTCTTGACGTTTTCGTTGCCATCGCCGTCAGCGTTGCTTAACTGAGCCCCCTACTCAAGCCACTGACCTGGAGCTCCGAAAAATGGTTTTTCCTCCAACTCACATATCCGGAGCAACTTAACACCAAAACATGATAACTCTATCCCAGTCTTCCAGCATGACCACTCGGGCTGGGCCACGACGGCAAGTTTATCTCTGTCTCCCTCTTGTACTGGCCCGTCAAGAGACAGCTCACAACATGATTTGACAGTATCAAAGATTCGCTCATCAGGGATCACTCTGAAGAGAAAACAAGTGCAATGCTGGTTAACAAACCTGACGTTATAAGCTCTTTAAAGCTAGTCATTCACGTGTAACAGAACCGCCATGTTGGAGAACGAGAGGTGCACTGGGGCTGGGACAAAACAAAACGGCAAAGCCTGTTCCAGGCACAGGGTGCAGAGGAGTTATTTGTGACCTTGATTGTTGATTGTAGTTAAGTTTTAAAGTCGATACCGCGCATCGCCTTTGTTTTTATACTGTTGAATCGAGCAAACCGTCATTCGATACTCCCACCGAGCACTGGATAGTATTTTACCAGGTTTGTAAGTGTGACGGTTTGATCGGTCAAGTTCATATTCACCATATTCGACTCTACAGAGAGAGTGCAAATGTAGTGTATTGTAGTCTAATTAGGCCAATTTTAGAATACTGTGTAAGTGTGTGGGGCTGTTGCGGGGAAGGTCGTAAACAAGACCTTGAAGCCCTCCAAAACCGGGCTGCTAGGATAGTGGCTTGTACTGTGCGCAGCAAGCAGGCATTGGACGTTCTGAAATGGCCCACCTTGGAGGAGCGCCGACGTCAATCTGTTTTTAAACTCGTTAAGAAATGCCTGCAAGGTCAATGTCCCCAGTATTTTAAACGATATTTTAAACGTAATAATACAATCCATGCGCGCGCTACTAGACAAAGCAACCTCTTACATCCGCCTGCTGTGAGAACTGAAATTGCAAAAAGATCCTTCTATTATTATGGTTGCACTCTTTTTAACGAATTATCTTATTGATATTCCGTGTTTTACATCTTTTAATCTTTTAATTGAAAATAGTTTTCTATTTATATTATTACCTGTATTAGTGTAATGTTTATATGTTCAGTGTGGTTTTTGTGCGTTGTTGCTCAGGGCTCCCATTGATAACAGACAGCTTTTTGCGTCTGAAGGGGCTACCCTGAGCGGTATAAATTAATAAAGGTTCTTCTTCTTCTCTTCTTCATTAACAAAGGCGAATTACGCTATTAACTGTACAATTTAACTGCAGTCAAGGTCACAAATTACTCCTCTGCGCCCTGTGTTCCAGGCTACAAGATAGTAACGAAAGCGTATCGAAATAAGTTGATAAGTTGGTAAGTTGGTAAGCGGAGGCTGTAAGCATTGTTTTCAGTAACTTATTCCGGTATACCAGTACCAGTGACGTTGTTTTTATCCCATCAATTCTAAAGTGCGTTCAAAGATGGCGGGTATCGTGAATAGGTCTATTAAGTTAAATTACTCTCGTTCAAGAAGCAAGTTCTTCCTGGAATTAAACAGGGCTATTAACCGGGTAAACGGTTTGCGACAGGTTCTCGACCTAATGCCGCGACTCGTTTCCTTTTTCCCAGGGTACAAAATAGCACCCTTTGGCAACTTTGGTTAGACTTACATACTAACAGCATACAACAAGAACGTTCCATGTGACGCTTTTGCAGTGACTAGGGACCTTAGAATCAAGGACGAGAACGATTACGAGACCGATTGCTGCCTAAAGGTTTTTTGGCGTATTCTCAAAAAATAGACAACCAATAAAGCTTCATTTTACTTTTTTACACTAGAAGCCGGGTTAAGCTCTCTACCGATCGCAAAATCATAAAACTTCTGACATTTCATAACTAGTTTCCGTCATTTCGACGTTTTCGTTTAAACCCGTAGTAGAATGACAACGGCTACCACGGTTTCCCGCCAAAATGAAGGCTGGTTCACGCGTGCGCACTACTTAGCATTGAGAAAATCTAGTTCTCGTAGTTGTCCTCGACTAAGAATTTCAGTAAAGGTCTGTGTTATATAGTATTAAGATTTCTCACCTGGTAATCAGCCTAGGCCAGAAGCCACTAGGAACATAAGACATGACATACTGTCTTCGCAACACTTTGCCCCTGGTATATGCCGTCATATGCATTGCTTGAGCCACTTTCTTACTGACACCGGCTGCCACGGGCTGGTTTGTGTCTTGTTGGCTGTCGGGGAGTAGGGACGGGACGAGTAGAAACTCAGGACTCCAGGGTAAGGCCACTTCAAACTTGCTCAACAGGTTAACGTACTGACTCATTAGATTGGCCGGGAAGCGCTCGCTGCGAAAGATCTGGGACAAGTCCGATCGCTTCATTACACCTGCAGGCGGGAAACCAACACCAAATGTTATTGTGGGGCCACAACGCGTGCGCATTGTGTCGTACCGTAAACTGCCGCTGATAAGCCTTGGGTTTTCACACATCTTCGAAAGGGGGTTTTAGGAGGGGGCTTTAAAACAGGGGGAGGGGGGGCTTGAAACCGGACCAGAAAAACAGCTTCGATAGGATAGTCCCCTGAGGACCCCACAGCCAAAGAACAGACTTTGGAAAGCGAACCATTAACAACACATTTCTGGGTACGGTTATTTAAATACGATTTAAACCAATCGTAAGCAGTCTCCTGTATTCTGTACAGACTTAGTTTCGCTAAAAGAACAGACGTGATCAACGGTATCAAACGCTTTCTCCAGGTCCGGGAAAACCACTGCATTTACATTACCGCGATCTATATTGAAAGCCCAGCTGTCAGTAGCTTCTAAGAGAGCCTGACTATCTTCACTATTTTAATTTAACGACTTGGTCTTACCATTGTTAATATGTGGATTAACTTCTCTGATGGTGACCACATGTGCTAGCATGTCACACAACCATTGAGGATCCAAGAAATACAAGTCACGTAACAGGGGATCATCATAGTGCAGCAAAACACCTGTTATGAAAGAATCATCCAAATATCAGAGTCAATAGACTGTAAATTAAAGTAATAATAATACCAATTATGACCTAGGACACTACGACAAGTTTGCAGAAGTACTTTCGGTCATGGACGGCTAGGATGGAGAAAGATACCACTTCGAAAAGAATTAATGATCCATGCCGTCTTAAATAAAACTGGTTCTAGCTGATTCTTTCTATTTCCTTTCATCATTCAATGGCTATTAATCCATTGCAGTCTAGACTTCTAGCCTCTCTCAAGATTGCCACACGGGTGAACATGTTACTTACGAGCGAGGAAACGCGCGAGGAAGTAGACGAAAATAGCCCGCGTAGCCGGCGGGATACACTGACACTTCAGACTAGATCGTTAGCGTGATCAAAGTTTTGGCAGAACAGCTGCGAAGCCGTGTGGAGAGGGCCGCAAGAATGGCCGCTTCAACGCCAAAACTCTCTCACACACACAAAAACAATTCTGCCAGCTACGCAGGCTAAGAAGAAAGAGGAGGAGGGACTGTAACCTCTTTTGTCTTCTCTTTCTCTTTTCGTCTTCTCTCTCGCTCGCTCGCATGCTCGCTCGCTCGCACGTAACATGCGAAAATCTTGAAGGAATGCTAGAGGTCGCGTTTCAGTGCAAAATTTGTTGTCGGTCGAGATGTTTTTCTCCTGGTACTCCGGTTTTACCCTCTTCCAAATTTAAATTTCGATCAGGATTGGAAGAAAAATAACCACTACGTCGATGCGCTACCTCTACAAGCAATACCGTACTTATTCGAATAAGCGCCGCGGCGGTTATAATAGAAAGTAGGACAAGACACACGAATTATTTTATCTACGGTATTATAATTTTCCATATTAAACTAACAGAATTAACATCATTTTTATTTTGATCAAATGGGAGCCGCAGCGCTTATTCGGAGCCGGCACTTATTGACCTTTTGTCCCAAACGCGGCGCTTATTTGAGTAAATAACGTAGGTGCTTCATCTGAAATTGTAAGCCCTTAGATATGCGTTACCATTGTCATGGAGGAATCTTGTTGCTTGTTGCAGCTCCTCAGGGCCCCGCAGCTGAATCTGTTTTTTGGAGAGCTCAGCTTCAACTGCAGCACTACAAGTTAACGATAAATAAAAACAAAATAAGATGTTTGTATGAAATTCATGAGCGGGATAAGCTATTGCGAAGACCACAGATGCGCGAATAGAAGCTGAATAGAACTTAGCTTTACCCATGGATACACGACCTGAGTAGTATAAGCTGAAATATGAATGTTCGAGGAGGTTAGGTAAAGCATTTTAGACAATAGAGATATTGCTGTGATCCAAAAATTTTGCTACCATGGCAACGTGACGTAAAGACTTCTCCTCTATTTCACCACTAAACATCTGGTCTCCACTTAACAACTGGTATCAGAATTAACTAACATAACAAAATAACAGCATAATACTGAAGGCGAAAACAAGAAATAATGGAAGACAATAACGTGCATGGATAAGCGAAACTGAAGACGGGAACGGATTGACTTGGGATATACCCGCTTAAAAAAACTCCCACTTTTATAAAGATTCTCAATCTCAGTCTCACTCTCAATCGCTTCTTTGTTGTGCTGCTGTAATTTATTTCGATGAAATACTTTGCATTGTCAGTTTGAAGTAGGTCTAGAGATCGCAATTTACGAAAATAAGTGCAAATCTTCGAAAAAATGATGCAGCCACCTTAAATATCTAAGTTCTCACCTGAACTGTTCAGATTTGAATACAGGTGTCTGGTCATCACGATAGCATCTTTCGCGGATCACGCAAACAGCTTCTTCCACTGCAATATAACTGGCTGGAATGGGAGTCTTGAGTAATGGAACACGGCTTCCTGTAAGAAGAAACAAACACAAAACCACCCCGGTATAAAACAGCTGTTTTCTATTGAGAGTCAGATTGTTTTCTTTGAAAATGTTTCGCTCGCGAGCAAAAACATTTGAAAAACGACGCCAACAAGTTTGTAGTTTCCATCTTCAAACAATTACAACCTGTTTATTAAAAAAAGAGTTTAGTGAATTAAAGGCATACTGGTGAATTGTAAGTCTCTGACAAGTAAAACTGACAACCCTAGCTTAGTTCTAGCATATTCTACCGCGTGACTGCATTACCCAACACGCGAGTGTTTCGGTCGCGAGTGCTTGAAATCGGTGACTCATCCTAAGGTCTTCAACCAATTAGCTCAACGGCTAAACAAAGCCAAGAGAAAGGTTCATGACTTGAAAATTTGAAAAAAAAGTGGCGGAACGGCTCAGGTCAAAGGTTACGGCTTGAGAAAATGGCTTGAAGTTTTCAATCTCTTCGTAGCAAACTTAGTCATTTGATAATTATTGTATACCTTTCTCTTTAATCTCAAATGACGTGTTGTAGATGAGTTGACGTAATTCCCGGATGTGGTACCCAGTCTTACAGCTGACCTCGATCATGGCCATCACCTTTGGTAAGCCTCGCTCCCGTGTGTTCATAACACTGCCACCATATTCGGCCGCGAGGTATTTTTCTGATATCGTACTGCGCAAGCTTGGAAGATACTCTGACCGTCTTTCTTTGTCTTCCAGACAATCGTAATGAGTTCCCACAATGATGACAGGTGAGTCTGGCGCGCGCGCCTACAACCAAACAAAAAAGGTAGTATTAATGTATAAACAGCCCCTTTTTGTGTCATAAATGACGGTTGGGTAAAATGACATATTGTTACAGGGTTAGCCTCAAGGATATCATGGAGAATGGTAGGCTCTATTTCCTCCACACTCTAGATCCTAGATTTCGAGCCCGATCTTTCTTCCTCCCCGAGAGAGGCGCACCGAGGGTGGGGCGGGGAGTTGGGCGCGTTGCTTACTTTCCCGTAAAGCTGTAGCCTGTAAACAATCGCACTTCTCTCCTCAAAAAACGTTAAGGAAAGAAACGTGTGTGTATCGGCGCCGCTAATCATGCGGTCCACGGACGTCTCTCATCTCCCTCTTCGAGGGGAGGAGGCAGACGTCCACACGTTTGGGCACAATCTCGTTCTCAGGTTCTCTCTCCTACCCGCCTCTCTCACTCCGTAGGGACGAGTAGGAGAGAGAACCCTGGGAACGAGGTTGGTTTGGACAGCGGCTGGTAATCGAGCCTGCGGATTAGGGTTATTGTTGTTTAAACCTCGATAGGGTTGATAAATTTGAATAAGACAGCAACAACGACATGAACCCGGCCTGGTGGTCGTGATTAAATGACGCACTCTTAAAATAAACGAGATGTCTTCATGATCAATACGACCCACTATTTCCGACCTGACGTCGTGTAAAAACACTAGGGAATTTTTGTAAGCCACCATGGCGGTGACGGCAACTTTGCATTTACGTTCTTTTAAAATTTATAGCGGTTATTTCAGCAGGCTCGATAGGGTTGATAAATTTGAATAAGACAGCAACAACGACATGAATCCGGCCTGGTGGTCGTGATTAAATGACACACTCTTAAAATAAAAGAGATGTAAAAAACTTGTTAGAGTTCGTGAATATATTACCAAAATATCAAGACAGAAAAGCGTCGTTTGTGCCTCAATTCATCGAACATGGTTAACTCGAAACGGGATCAAAACCCCCAACTGAGCAAAATAGAGCATCATTGAAAAAAGCTCTTTAACTCTTAATTAATTGCACAGTAAGCAAACATTCATAGGTCCTCATCCAACTTTTTCCCCATATAATAATGCACGCCGGATGGTCTGCCTAAAGACCTAAATAAGGAGAAGAACATGCTAAAAGGCACATCGATGACGAGAAACCAACCTGAATATTTAGTAGCCATGGTTCAATTCCATTAACACCTTGTTCTCCATCAGTGACCTTCCACATGGCAATGTAGAGCGAGCGATGAGACAAGAAGCATTGGTGAGTAGCATAGTACTCTCGCTAAAACATAGAAAGCAGGCACGTCAGAACGGTTATGACACTGAACACACGTATATCAGCTACAACATACAGCTACCTCAGTATAGTTGTAACGCAGAATGAAGGCATGCCACTAAAGTACGGCCTAGAATGCAGGCATGTCAATAAAGTTATAGCAAAGAATGAACGCATGCCAATATAGCTCCAACAAAGTACGCAGGCATGCCAATGCAGTTACAACATAGAATGCACGCATGCCAGTACAGCTGCAACGTAAAATGAAGGCATGTCAATAAATGAAAGTTATAGCTCACAATGCACGCACGTCAATATAAGATAATCAATCATCGCAGCAATCTTAGTTACGTGCTGTTCAACAACAGGAAAGTATGAGGCTTCGCAGGACATAACTAGCTGGACATTCGTTGAGTTGAACTCGATCTCGAACTCGCTATTAAGGGTATGCTGCAGCCAAGGCAAATCAGTCGTTTCGCTTGCTAAAGACCGCAGCAGCTGACGGAAACTCGACAGCCAAGCGATGAAACCGATACGGCCGCCATTTCATTGTCTTCATGATCAATACGACCCACTATTTCCGACCTGACGTCGTGTAAAAACACTAGGGAATTTTTATAAGCCACCATGGCGGTGACGGCAACTTTGCATTTACGTTCTTTTAAAATTTATAGCGGTTATTTCAGCAGGCTCAATTGGCCAAATGAAAGCAACTTTTGATGGAGTTGAAATTTAAGGGATCACATCAAAATGTAAAAAAGGAAAGAAAAATTTGTCATCAAGTGGTTACGCCTCAGGGGTTTCAATAAATATTGAAGAAGCCAGCAGGTTTGAAAAAAGTAACTTAAACTGACTATATCAAAAAAAGGCTTTTACTCGTCTTCTTCTAGAAGGGTCTGGGAGCGTGCACCCCTTGAAAATTTCGAAATTTCAACGCCCTAAAATGCGATTTCCAGCGTTCTGGGCACTAAATTGAGTATAAAAGATAACGTATGTTAGATCAATTTGGACAAGTAATGCACAATAAGTCCCAAACTTTTCTTAAGTATTTTAAATCTGAAGCAGTCTGTTTAGGTTCAGCAAATTGAACTTTAATATAAGTTTTGACAGAATCTTTCTTTAATTTAATACGTTATTTCCAGCTTCCAATTTAGGGGGGAAAGGTGGCCGACTTTTCTGAGCAAAGTAGCCGACGTGTTTTACTTGTGTCGGTCGTCGGTGATTATTGAAAACCCTGCGCCCTCTGAAAAAAGTCACACTGAAAATTTTCATGTTGTAGTCGCGCATTGGGCAGGGGGCGAAGAAATGTACAAAAAGCGTGATTGAGGTGCAGGAGTTGTTGTTTTGGTTATTAAACTTGCTGCTTTACTAACGACCACGTTGTTGTCGCTGTCGTGGTTGCGTAAACTCTAAATTCTACAGGAAGCCCTGGCCACTCGCTTTATTTTTCTCGCCATTTGCGCACGTTTTTCGTGCACTATGGTCGGCTTCACAGTTCGTTACATGTGAGCAAGTCTACGCCGGACTCTCACCTGTCCACCAAAATCCCAGGTGCTAAACTTGATACTGGGTCTGTTGTCCGCACGGCCAAAGGCAAAGTCTGTTTTCTTGGGATAAATCCAGTCGCACACATCCACCCCAACGGTTGAGATGTTAATATCAGCTTTCTTTATACGACCTCAAGAGGGAAAACAGACAGGTGGTAACAAGGTAAGACGCTGACGGAATGAGCAAGCGAAGAAGTGAATCTCATTTAACATGACCCAAAAAGCTTTGGCCAGTGATAAGTATATGAGTACGCTCCCTTGACACACAAGTTCTCGACTTCCCTTCCTAAAAGTCACTCTTCCCTCAGTCAGAAAATTCCCCAGGTACAATTTCATTTGGGAGTAGCTGTGTCACGAAAACATATCTAAATTCAAACAGTGAGAGTCCACTGAAACTAATAAAACATAAAAATGACTGCTCAAAATATTACAGGTATAAATGACACAGCAATAGTATTATTACAAAAGAAAGCGCGGATTGGCAAATCTGAAGAATGCTTACCAGGAGGCATATTTGTCGGACCAGAAGTGGTGATTTTGTCATTTGCTGGTAATTTCTTTTCTAAAGTTAGTTTCTATCGCAAACAAGGACATGTAATTGGCAATATTAGAGAGCTTTAGTTTCTGAGACGAGGACGACTACGAGTACGAGATTTTCTCTGTACTAAGTAGTGCTCTTAGGTGAGCTAACGACATTTTGGCGGGAAAACGTGATAGCCGTTGACACTCTACTACGAGTTTTAGCGATAATGTCGTTGTGGCGGGAAAAGGTTATCCTCGATTATCCACTTTAGAAGATTGATTATTTTGCGACCGGGAAAAGGGCTAAACCTTCTCTAATAAAAAATAACCGCACTGATTTTTCAGGTGAAAAATAGTACAAGAAAGCTTTCCAAGTTGAACATTTTTCGAGAATCAGCGAAAGAACTTCAAGTTAAATCTCGTCTCGTCCTAAAATATAAAGCTCTCTAATAACAAAAATGAACTACACAGCCGCGAAACGGCATAAGTTTAAGACACTCCTGATCCACCTTATTACAACATTGCCATACATCTTCCTCGGATGGCCTGGTCTAAAAGCATTTAAAGCATGTTATGCCGCATTTTTTACAAACGACAACCGACAACAAAAAATGCAAACAAAGAACCACTCAAGCCAATGAAGAATACTACAACCAAAACATTTAAAAGTGAATTTCCAGCATGTTTATGTGCTTCACGGCTTACCAATTGTGGATCCACTTCTCTTCTTCTTGCCTTTTCTCTCTGTCCAACCAACAGGAGGCGAGTTCTGGTAGCTACCAGTCCCCTCCTGTCTCAGCTGATTCAAAAGTGTTGTCTTGCCGATGTTTGCAACCCCAACAAACATAAGTTTCATGCTCGGATGAGGCTCAGATCTTGGGATCGAAAATACAGAACCATTTTACGACAAGACCAAATAAATATTTTGTTCCCCGGCATTACCTTCTCCCCGTAAGAAGACGGACCGGTCCACTGAGAAAAACATCTGATTCTGTTGCTAGAACCCAAGTCCTACCACTAAAAAACAGACCTCTTGGACAGTCATATAAACCCTTATATAAATCAAGTAATCTTCACCAACGCTAAAGAAGTAACAACAGGTGATTGCGTTAGGAGAATTCTTCACTGCATTCACTTTTTCAAAAGACAAGATGTGCTTTTCGGGTCATTAAAATAAAATCCTTGTTTTCTCCTTTATTCTTTAACTTTTCCAAAAAAGTGGTTGGTTGAGCGACGGAGCGAGAACTACTTTACAGACGTGGAAATCCGTTGAACAGAATCGAACTCGATTTTGAGCGTGAGTAGTTTCTTTTTGAGGGGATGGGGTAGGATTTCAGCCGTTTTCAGCATTTCACGCCGTGACCCGTGCCCAGGTCTCTCTTCTTTTTCGCCAAGGAAAGTTTTCACTCACGTGACCACTATCTATGCAAGGTTATTGAAACAAAAGAAAGCTTTCACATAAGAAAAGAGTTCAACTCCCACAGGACTGGCTTGGAAAACCAACATGGTCACCGTTTCATTGTTTTGGGACACCCATAGGGAGCTTAAGAAACAAAGACGGCGACGGCTACGAAAACGTCACTTAAAAAGTGAATTCGCGCTGCCTCAAACTTTTTCGCGCTTATTCCATCTTGTTTAATTCGTCAAAAGCCGGCAAATTTTTTTGGAGTTGAATTCTAAAGGACTGTATCAAAGTTCAGGAAAAGAAAAAGAAAGTTGTTGTCTTGTGCTCCCGTCCTCGACAAAACTTGAAATGAGGCATTTTCACGTTGTAGTCGTGCAACGACGGCTAAGAAATGTACAAAAAAGCGTGATGCACGTGCAAAGTTGTTGTTTTGCCGTTCTCGTCGCCGTCGCCGTCGTCTTTGCTTACGCCCTCTAAAAGGGCGGACGTGACGTCATGTAAAGACTCCAGAAGATTTCAAATATGTGAATTCTAACGAAGGGCATCGGCTTACCTTTCGAGAACTGATCTTAAATATCCCACAATATCTTTAGTCTTCTTCCTCTCCAAAACACTGGGTTCAATGTCCTGAAGCTGCAGACCCTGGTATTGCAGATCCCACAACTCTGATAGCAAGCCAACTTCAGGGGGGAGGTGTGTGATCTTTGTCCTACTTAAATGCAGTGAGCCAAGCTTGGAAAGTACTCCAATATCCCGAGGCACATTGTAAAATTCACTGTTGTCACTCAGCGTCAGAGACTGTAAGCTCGGAAAAAGAACCCTAGGTCCTCTGGAGCTGTCAGACGCGTTATCTGAAAACGACGTGACTGTTGATGATCTACTTCGAGGAAGTGAAAAATGAAGTTCTTCAAGCTTGTTGTTGTTAAGATCGAGGCGCTTTAATTGTGGCAACGTTCTATGTTTCAAATGCCTGCAAAGTCGTATTTTTGCACCAGTTTGAAGTCCACTCTCAGCGCTTATCCTTCTCTGCCGCAGGCTCGGTCTTTGACCCTCAATCACACTGTAACATCGATGTTCAGCAACATTTCCATAAATAGCTTTTTCCGCTATAGGATGAAACACAGTCAAATTATTATGAGACAAATCTAGGGTTCCTAGCGACGGCGGAAACAGCGCCAAGGACGGTACATTGGAAATGGCATTGTTGGATAAAATCAACGTGACGAGATTGGTTGCTAAGCAAGACAGGCCGATAGGAACCTTCGTTATTTGGTTAGAAGACAAGTCAAGCTTTTGCAACGAGGATCCTTTTTTAGGATCAATGTCTTCCTCTTCGGAGTCCGAGTCTTCAATTTCATCACCACGTTTTGTACCCCATAGCTGACTATGGTGGAACATCTTTAGGGGGTGTGGTTGTTTGACATCATTTTGGGTAACGGCACGTGACAACGGAACTGAGCTCGAATCCAAAGTTCCATTTAACTGTCTGTAAAAATAAAAGAACAAAAAGATAAAAATATAATTATCGAGAAAGACTGTTATGTTCGTAGCGTTATGAGCATTCGAAATTAAAGGAACAAATCTGAGTTTTCGACGTGTGTTGGAGGATAAGTAAGCCGTTCCCCACGGATGACCGGTTAAAACAGGTTGGACTGTAGTTTTCAGACAACCTATCAAAGCAATATTAGCACCTTAGGGATTTGCAAGCATTATTTATACAGTTTTAGCCTGCAAGCAAACTCACTTGTGCGAGTTCGGAGAAAAGATGTTTTCACTTTTCCTCTCGCGAAGGCGTTCCCCGTACTCGCACAAGTGAGCCTACTTGCACTGCAGGCTAATACAGTTTCACCTAAAATGAACTGAAATGTGTAAAAGTGAGGCCTCACCTGAAGTCTAAACTATCCTTGCTCAGTGAGAGCACTTTAGCACGGGGCAGAGTTGAAGATTTCCCATTTGTTGATCCACCTCCGTTTTTTCTTATTTTCAAAACGGTTAACTTCTTCACAAAATTTCCTTTCAGATCCAGCGTCTTGAGAGCAGGGGCAGTCCACATTTCAAATGGTACAGTTTGTATATCATTGTAAGAAACATTCAAGTATTTTAACATAGGCAATTGGAAAAGACAGACAGGAACAGTTGTCAGCGAGTTCTTATGAAGCTCAATCTCCTCTAAATGGGGACAGTTCCAGCCGGATTCCGCATAAGTAAAATCTTGACAGCTTTCCTCAAAGGTTAAGTTCTCGTGAATGTTTTCACACGAACTGTAAGGTTTCCCAGCTTTTAAGCTGCTTTTTGAGGAAACATCTTTGCGTCCGCCAATCCAGAGACTTGGCAAACCATTGATTTCGTTATCCGACGCACTGAGCGTTTTCAAAGCAGGCATTTGAAACAACACAATGGGCAGCTTTGAGAGCCTATTATTTGAAACATCCACTCTTGTAATTGTTTTAAGCGAGGGATGTAAACCAGCAAACGCTTCACTGTAAGGATTTAAAGTACAAGCCGCAGTCAGTATCCACTGTGGCTCCAGCATTGACAGCTTCATGCCGTTCCAAAGTATTGATACGGGGTATGCACCAAGTCTCCAGATTTCTTCAGGACTGCTACTAGTTCTTGATGGGTGAATTTTATGCTCCTGATCGACTTGGGCACCTGTAAACGTCGATGAAGCAACACAGTAAAAGATCTAAACACAGAATATCGTGTAAAAAGCTAGTCTCCCTCGCAGCCGTTTTTTGGTTGTCACGCAACCCTCCCCCAAAAGGGGAGCGTTGCGTGACATCCAAAAAACGGCTGCAAGGGAGACTAGTAAAAAGCAGGATTGATACGATCGTCGCCTTCGGGCGAGTGTAGCAATAGCCGATACAGTGACTACAAACGGTTGGAAAACCTGAACGAAAGTCATCAAGTACAAGGAAATTGTTGACTGTTAGTTAATGCTACAAAACTCTATAGTTGTTGACCTGATTGACTAATAAGAAGAGGTATTGTTATTGACTGACTCACTGTTAAGCAGAGATGCCACTAGATGTAGTAGTCGTAGTAGTAGTAGTATATCTTTATTGCGCCTTACTCTCCAAAGGGAGGTATTGGTCTAGTTAGATGCGAAGACTCTGAACATGAGTATACCCCGCGTCTTCCAAGTACAGTTTTTTTTAAGGACGCCAAATGCACCCTTGATAGATTTCCCCACATTTTTGTTTTGCCCGACCATAATATTGGAAGCTTTTTTTTTCTCTAGGTCATCTTGGATATCTTTTGACGTGAATGGGACTCTAGGAACGTATTAACCTCAGCCAATAGAGTCATTTACAATCACGTTCACGACTAATGACCAACTTCAGATTCAAGTCGAAAACTTCTCATATTAGGAATTGAGCCGATAAAGACTGTCTAAAACAATTCTTAGGGATGAAGGCATGAATATACTGAATTCTCTGTAGATAAGACGTAGTTAACAGTAAACGACAGGTAAAGGTAAACCTTGGTCACGTGGTACCAATTGACGTTTGTCGTTTGATGCAAAAGTGATTGTAAATCTCTCTGATGACCACCCCGAGTGCCTACCTGTCACGGTTGTGCGAATGGATATGGAGGGGAGGGCAACTGACATGAGACTTCTAGTTGGTCTCTATTGTACCCATACCTGCTGGGCAGGTCTGTAAAGCGGACAAATTGGTAAGTTGATTTGGGGATTTAACATTAACCCTGAACTGCTAGCAGTCCCAGTCCCTCAGGTTCAGGATTGTCGCGTGGGCAAGCACGTTACGTGTTAGCGAGTGAGGCAAACGCGCGAGGGAGAGGACGAAAAGCGGAGGTAGAAAACGGGATAAAAGTCCCTGATTCTCTTCCCTCTTCTACCTCTTCGCGTTCGCCTTGCTTGCTCGCTCGCACGCAACATTCGCCATTTGCGCATCTCCCATAATACACCTTGTCTGTCCTCCAAAATCTGGCACAAGTATTGTCCTCAATTTCCCTTGGGAGGACTGTAACACCCATGAGAAATTAAAAACAAAGGTTATGTAAGATTTTGGGGGACAAACAAGGTGTATTGTGGGAGATGTTCAAATGGCGAATGTTCGCCTGCGCGACACCCCTGACGGACTGCTTAGCTAGCAGTCTCCTGTAGCGACAGATTCTTTACCTTGTTGAAGCAAGATTCTTATCACATCAATGTTATCAGCCAAGATGGCAGAACTAAGACACCTATGATCAACATCCTCTGCTCCGCTGTTCAATAACAACTCAATAATATCCAAGTTACCACTAGAACAGGCAATCTCAATAGGTGATAAAGATGAGCCTGGCGGAGCCATATCTGTCTGGTCATGTTGAACTTCCACTTTAGAGACAAGACTCACATCAGCGCCATGTTCGATGAGCAAGCTGACAACATCTCTATGCCCTATTGTTACGGCATCCAGAAGAGCTGTCTGTCCCATCATATTTTTGACATTCACAGAAGTGGTTAAATTTGCTTCACAGGGTCCAGCGCTACGAGAAAACAGTTGTCAAAGTTAAATGCACACACACTGTTTTATCGGCCAATAGATAAAAAGTTCAAAAGGTTAACCCGTCCTTATTCCCGCCAAAGAAAACCCTAAGATTGAAAAAAACATCGCTAAATTGTACAGTCGGCAGCCCAGAATCTGTTTCCCAAGTCACAAAAATTACTTTTCAGCCATTTTTCTTTCAGCTGGGGAAACGTTGCGTCTTCGCTAAACCAACCAAAAACCGCGCACGTTTCTGTCGGTTCGATAAAGCAATCAAATTCTTATATCCTTTTCCGCTTGGCTTATTCTCGCGACCTCCATACCAGGGAGTTTAAGGCCATGTTCACACGAATCCGGACATTTCTGAAACCGCATATTTTTTGTCCGGATTAAAGTGTGGACCGGGCCTTGAACCGCTTTGGAAAGCGGTTTCAAAACAATGCACTTTCGGTGATCGGATTCACTGGTTTTGTACGGATGGAAGGGCGGTTTCTAAAATATCAGGATTCGTGCGGACGTAACCTAAGGTACCATGAGGGCGAAGTCAGTGAGAACGTCACTTAAAAAGCAACTTCTTCACGTTCTTTGAAACTTCAGTGCGATTATCTCTACTCGCTCACTTTATGTGAAATGTAGGGAGCTGAATTCCTAAGACAAATTTCCCAGTTCAAAAAGCGAAAGAGAAATTCGTCGTGGTTTGATCACGCTTTCGATAAAACAGGAATTTAGGCAATACCACTTTGTAGTCATGCAGTGACGGCAAAGTAAAGCACACAAAAATGTGATGCACGTGCAATGTTGCTGTTTTGCTTATTTAAACCTATTGCTTTTTTGATGTTCATGTTGCCGTCGCCATCGTGACATCTTGAAGTCCCTAGTATCTGAGAGCCTAGAAAAGGTCAAGCCTAGTGTTACAAAGATCTTAAAAGACAATTTGTCCGCCGACTCAGATTAGTTCAATTTCTCACCATTTATGACGACAATTTAAGAGTTGTTCAACAACTTTGACAAAGCCTCCCTGTGACGCTAGATGGAGAGCAGTATTGCCGCTGGACGTACAAACACCTACATTAATCTTGTTACATCGCAAAAACTCCTGCTCATCGTCCCTGAAAAGTCAACAAAAAAAAGTGATGTGCGTAAAGTACAAGCAGTAGCGTTAATGAGGTAGAGGTTTGCAAATTGTTTATTGGCCGGTGTACACCTCTGATACGACTGGCCATGGCACAACCCAAATTCCTCAAATATTTCAGGTATTTCAAAGTGTTCTTCATCAATAAGAGCACTTCTATAAGAAATATAGTGCCTTAGATAAGGTGGAGATAAGGGGGAGGGGGTCCGGTCATCCAGACCCTTAGATAAGGGGGGGGGGGGTCTCCAAAAAAATTTTTTCGGCCCTTCAGGCCTTAGTTTAGTCTAAAATTAAGCGGGGGTGGGGCGGGCAGAACCATATAACTATAAACACTCTACACGTAGTAGATTTCAAAGAGTGATCTCAAAGCTGTAAGTACTTGGCGAAACCAATGTTCTGTTCTCATAAAGGTGCGCCTTTTTTGGTAATATTTATATTAAGCTAAATATTGATTGTCAGCACCCGTTTAGGGGAAATAAAAGGCACGCGCGAACTAACGTAAAGCGCGCGCTTTTAAAGAACACAACTAATTGTTACGTCACGTTTTCAAATGATCACAGTTTCAAATGATCTGCACCGTTTACAGCTTACTAAAAGAGAACAAACGGCTTGCGAATTTCAGCGAGAAAAGAAATATGAAGACCCATGTGGATTCAACCTCTAATGACATGCAAAGTGCAACGGAACGATGGAAGAAAGCTCTGTTAAATCTGCAGAACCACCTGCAAGATTTTAAAGATGACCTCGCCCGTACGGAAAATATGTTTGAAGAAACAAAAGAGGACATTGAATTAGCTCAGTCCAGGGCTGATAGGAATGGTCAGTTCCTCAAGAAGGACTCAGCAAGACAACATCGAACCTTGAAAAAAGTCGCAGAAGTGGAGAAACTGGTCAACTCGAAGAGACTGCATGAGAACACAGCATCACAATATTGGCGAATGACTAATGCGAACACCGAGGGAAGCCAAAATACTTTATCACAAGGGATAGCTAGACTTCTGAAAATCGGCGCTGTTGCACTTCTGGAAACAGTGGCTGCATATACTCTTTTTAGGATCTCAAAACCGTTCTTTTTTTAAATAACCTGAACACAGCATATGACTAGCAACAGCAAGACACTCAAACTATTTCACTCCTTCTCTCGTTCAAGAAATCAGCCTTTCCAAGTTAACGATAATGAAAAAATGAACTGTTCTTACGATCTGCAAACAGACCCTTCACTCACACACTTGGCCGAAATGGATGTCACAGAGTTGTGTTACCATTTAATCATAACCAAATAAGAATTTTGTCATAGTTAGGGTTATATTTGAAATACTTCCTTTTAAATATTAGAACAGAATCCAAACAGTAATCTCAAAGGTGAACGTATTTTGCACCTTAAAAGAAATAAAATTGAGTATTGGTCTGTTAAAGGTGCACTGTTCTAGCGATGTTTAACTTTAAAACAAGCTATTAACAGCGGAGCTCGCGCAGCGCAGCAACATA
>CALNXK010000077.1:912500-1020000 GCA_942486035.1 Porites lobata | reverse complement strand
CTGGAAGTGTTACTGTTGTAATCACAAGCTGATCACAAAATAGCGAGACAGCAGCGACTGGTTCCTCCAAACAATAGCATTAGGTGAGCATAAAATGTTTGAAACTGGTATATAAATATGCTGATGAGTACTCTGATGTAGGAAATATGTCTGTTTTTGTAATAGGACTAAAAAAGCATAATAAAATTGCAGTCATACATGTGACTCTCTTTATGCAGGTATAAAATCAGTAGGATTAGAATTACAGGTATTAAATTAAAAGATAAGTTTGATTATACAGTTAAGCCCTGTGCATTTTGAAACCAACAATCTACTTCCAAGATTGGTGTGTGTTGTTGTGTGGATGTTATGACTTTGTCAGTTTCTTGCCTAGTCCCTGTTTTATTCAGTGGTGATTAGCCTCCATAGTAGGCATTTAAAAGGAAAGGGAGAGGGGCTTTGGGCACAAGAGAAATGCGAAGAGTGCACGAGGAAGGAGGGAGTGATTTGAACATTCACCTGGTTGATGTTTATAATGCAAAAAACAATTAGTCTCCTGTATGGCAGGCATTTCCCTCCCTCCTTCCCTCACATTTCTCTTGCACCAAGACCCACTTTCCCTTTTCTTTGAAATGCCTGCCACACAGGCTAAGTGATGTCATTCAATCTGTTTACCCGTTTACACTGTTTAATATATATCAAACAATTTGCATATTTTGGTGGCTTTAGTTAAAATATAAATTGCTTAATCATTGAATGTGCTTTTGATATTGGAAAACCAAGGCTGAAAAAATGGTGACAGGGAAAGGAAATAGAAAAAGTGGAACAATGGGGCAGTAAAATCATGAGACTAAGAACCTGAATTAACTAAGTAAGCCTAAACAGATTCTTATATAAATAGTAGTTAGCGCAATTTTAGGCTATTTAGGTTTTTAAAATTTCCGAAGTAAAAATGTAGCTAAGAGTATTTGTGTTTCACCTTATTCCTCATATAAAGTCTGCATACCAAATTAGAAGTTATGTGAGAATGGACATAAAAAGAGGAATGTATTTAAATTTAAACATTGGCATTTACATTGCAGTTGGAGTGATAAGACAGCTTTGTCTCCAAAGAAGATTCTAAATGTTGATTTATCTCTGCTCAAGTGTACAGAATTTTTTCATAGATTTCAAAAATAAGAACCTGTTTCAAATTTTAGGCTAAACAGGTTTTTATATAGAGGGGGCTCATCTGGCATAATTTTATTTTAGCTGAACAGGTTCTTGAAATTCAGGTTCTAAGTCAGGGGGTTTTACTGTACCACTAGGATCCACCTCTGCAATAACTGGTAACCCAAAAGCCCTCTTTACGGACAACTGCTTCATACAGACACTTGATCAAGGCTGTGCTCTAGCAGAGCCCTGTGGCCCCTGGCACCTAACTTTTGCTTTTGGGTGACTAGAAAATCTCAGACTTTTCATACAAATCATATGCTGGACAGCCTAGATTTTACAGGTTCAGAGAACTAGGCTCCTTTCAATGTTCCTTAGAGCACAGCCTTGCTCATCATTACAGATAGCTTGCTTTGTTCCCTGGAAAAAAGCCCTAAAATTTTCTCTAAATTAAGATGGTTAATTTCTACAGTCCCCTCAGTGTCTGTATAACAGAGTTGACTGTGAGTATGATGAGACCTATGACACCATATTTAAATTATAAAATTGGGGTGAGGAGAAAGGAAAGGGGTCTCAAGCTATGTTGCCCCAGCCCTGATTACAGGAGATTTGTAAACATTTACGAATTTCACATTTTGAAGAGTTTTTATAATCCAAAAAAATATGTGATAACATGTGTTTGTACATACTGACACAATCATTAAACAAATATTGGCTGCAGCTTTTAAAATCTATTGACTGCATCAGGCTTTGTAATCACAAATATGCCATTTTCAGTTTCAATCCAGTTATAAGACATTCTATGACTCATACCAATAGAAAAATATGGCAAATAAAGATGCTCAATATTATATTATCTATAAAGAGGACACAAGTTCACTGTTCACAAATACTCTCTACTTTATTTACTTGTCTTCATGTGATGATAAATACAGATGTTAAGCAAAACGAAATGCAGACTTGGTGCCAACAGAGAAGCAAGTCCTCGAAACGATGACCCCCTCAACTTCGATTCTCTTATTACAGCTAGTAAGTGAACATCTTGCAATGCTGAATGACAAAACAAAATAAGCTCACTGTGTTTAAATACCGTTGCCGGGTATTCTGAAGAAGCTCCTAGTATTTTATGAGTATATCACAGCTATGCACATCAGTACCTCTTAGCACTAGTTGCACTGATTTCACGGTGAATTAAAAAATTTTCGGCGAACCGCGGGTCTTACCTCCAGTGCTTTTCATGATTGAAGTATTGAACAAAGCGTTTCTGTGCCGACTTTTCTCGGTCAGTTGCAAACAGGATGCAAGTGATTACGAACAAAATACACCAGAATACACTTATCAACGGAATGAGACTGTTTTTTCCTTGAGAATTGGACAGACTTTCTTTTTCAAGGGCTTCCGGAGGACATTCAAAGCAAAATCGTATATATCTACAGCGTAATTAACGAATATTCACTCCGCAGTCGAGATGTTCACTCCACGCCATCTTGACACAAATGATCAGATTTTGAATACCGCCCATGATGCTTAGCGATCGTAGTGTGCACACCGCCTGGCGGCTGAGTATCTTATGAAGAATTATGGAGATCGAGGAGGGTGTTATCCGTCGAGGCCCTAGGCCGAGGCGGATAACACCCTCCGAGAATGAATGAATAATAATTATTATTAAATGTAAGAAACCTTTTGAACAAAAAGAAAGCAAAGTTGGCATAAGTACTTACTCAGGAACTTGCAGGAGAATTTTAATAATTTCCTCGCTGCCTTCTCCGGCTGCCACATGAAGAGGTGTGGCTTTGTCCATTTTACTAGCAAGGTTAATTGTCTGCGGCACAGCTTGAACCATGAGACTGACCAAATCAGCATTACCACTCAGACAGGCAGCATAGAGTGGTGTGATTCCCGTGAACATGTTTGGAGAGCCATCAGCACCTACCTTCAAGAGAAGTCTTGCCACTTCTAGATGGCCACCATGACAAGCCCTGAGTTATTAAAACGAAGGGAAAATCATGGTCAATACTGTATGTGCACTGGGTGGGGGAGAAACAGGAGAAATCTTGTAGCACAATAGACTAAGAAAACAGCTGGCATTTTGTGATGCCACCACTGGTTTCCTCGCGAAATAAAACCTGAGGAACAAGCACAGAAATTCCATACTGATGACGTGTCACTACCAAGCTCTGCATAGTGCTTCTGATTGGTTGAAGGAAATTTTCCTCACGGCAGGACCAATCAGAAGAATTACCCAGATCTGGGTAGTGACAGGTATTGTCATCAATATGGAATTTCATGAAGGATGCAGAGGTAGAGTCTTGGAAAGAACTTGCCTGCCACTAGCCTCCCATGCAGGCATTTTTAGGGGAGCTCGTGTTTCGTCCCTCCCCACAAACGCCTGCTCAACGGAGAACAATATTTCTTTCCCACTGTTTTATTCACGTGGTACGTGACCAATCAACAGCTGTGAAAAAAAGTGTTCACAGGCTAAACAAGACTCATAAGCTCGTGGTAGTGTAAAAACATGACGCCAGAGTTACCTTTTCCCTTTTTTTCTTTCCTTCACTAACGTTATGCAATGCACATAGTACTCTAAATCGTACTTTTGCCACTCTGAGTCCAACATTTTATTAGAGGTCATAAAGCTCTCCTTGTGTTTCATGCAGACCGAGTAATTGTTGGGTTACCCGGTGGTCGAGGTCAACTTTCCAGAATTTGGAAAGTACAATGTGATTGGCTAAGCTTGGGAATGGAATGTTGTTCTCAGTTGAGCAGGCGTTTGTGGGGAGGGATGAAACACAAGCTTCCCTAAAAATGCCTGCGTGGGAGGCTAGCCTGCCACTGGCTGATTGGCAAATGTGGCACTTTAAACAGTCCCCACTTCCTTGTAAATACTGAGTTTGAATAAACAGAATTTGTTTATTCAAGCATACTACTTACTTATACAGGAGTGTACTGCCTCCTTGGTAACGCTTGTTGACTGCTGTAGCACTTGCTTCTTTTAAAAGCTCCTGGACCTTTGGCAAATCACCCAAGGTGCAACTGGCAAGGAGTTCTGCAAACAAATGAACAAAATTACAGTCACTGTTAATCTTTAACTTTTAAAAAGAACACTAAATTAAACAAAATTGACGTCATAATAAGCAAAAAAGAATGAGGCCAATACCCAGCCATTTTCAATGAACAAGCTTGGTTAATAAAAGATTTATTTTGTGGCCATAAAGAGAACTTTTTCTTGCGGGAATAATGTGGGAGATCTCGAAAGGGCAAGATGAGTCCACCTTGCCCACTTGAGTAGCCAATCAGAATACAGAATCTGCTTGCAGACAAAGCCATAATAATATATCTTACTGACCTTGTGATACTTCTTCTTCACGTGCTTGTCTTCTGATCTCTACATGATGACAAAAAAAAATTGCAGAAGAGGTTTAAAAGTACTGTAAGTACTTACAGACCCTACTGATAAGAAACAACACCAGCACCATATCATGAAGGGTTTGAGGGCATGTTCATTACAAACATGTTTAAAAATAATAGATGTTCAATAGCCTGGAACTAGTGGATTTTGCTACCAGGCTAGTGAATTCTCTTCTTAACAATTGAAGTTTTTTAGGGACTTCAAATTACAGAAGAACTGCAATCAATCCTGCTCATAAAAATTAATTTTCTGGCTAATTTAAATGACTCTTGGGCTAGTACATGCTAGCTACAGCTTGCACAAATGGCAAAGAGGTAAAACTGACTTTCTTTGCACCCTGGTAAGAACGTTATGTGAGTTTTTTAATTTCTTAACACATACTATGCAACAACTGATGATAATATCTTCACACCTCCAGGGCCAAGCTTTTTAAACCATTTTAGCTTCAATGGGTTGAATATTAACTAACCACTGGGGATGTTACAGAAAATAAATATAACCTAGTTCAATTTGTGAATGCGACTACCAGGTGGAAGGACAGGTAAGGGCTGGGGATGATGCAGGGAAGATAGTTGAAGGTGCATCATCCAAGCAGCCTGCAAAGAAAGTACTGTCCGATAGCCCGGGGCTAGTGGATTTTGCTATCGGGCTAGTGAATTCTGTTTTTAACTTGCCCGACGGGCAAGTGATGTTTTATGAGGAATTTGAATAACAGAAGAACAAAACGTTTTTGGCGCTAGTTGAAATGACGTCTGGGCTAGTAAATGCTAGCTTCAGCTTGCTGTAAAAATGATTTTCTTTGCACCTTGTCCAAGCACCAGATTTTGTCCAGTTTTAGTTCACACTCAAAAGGTACTTGGCCCAGCTAGCACTAGCATCTTCGTGGAGAGAAGAAAGAAAGATAGGGGGGTAGGATGGATGGACGGAGGGAAGGACATCCTCGGAGACCCAGGGGCAGATAGTGGGGGCGAGGGAAAGTCTAAACGAGCGGAAAAATAAGGCACGAAGAAAAGCAAAGAACGGTGAGAAGAGCCCCTGGGAACAATGTCTTACCAGACCAGTTCCAAACGGTCGCCACCGTTCTGGCTTCTGATTGGTGCCCGAAAAACACAAGTTTTCTGGCGCCAATCAGAAGCCAGAACGGTGGCGACCATTTGGAACTGGTCCGGTAAGACATTGTCCCCAGGGGCTCTTCTCACCGTTCTTTAATTTTCTACGTGCCTTATTTTGCGCCCTTTTAGACTTTCCCTCGCCCCCACTATCTGCCCCTGGGTCTCCGAGGATGAGGGAAGGAGGGAAGGCCCACAGTCCACAGGATGATTTTGGTGATTCATGATGAGGTAAGGATCAAGAAACAGATAAATAATATGAAAATAGAATGGAGGTGGTGTTTGTCCATAGGAGATGAGGGTGGGGAGGGGGGTGGCAGTAAACAGAGGAGGCAAGGCACTTCCTTTATATGGCAGGTAAGTATTAGTAGACACAGTAGGTCCCAGAATCACTAAGAAAATAATGTTCAATACCTTGCACAGTCTTTAAGTATCTAGCACAGTCATATTCTCCCTTATCCAATGCAATCTGCATTGCAGTTTTGCCTTCATTATTCTTCACATCAACTATAGCTCCATGATCAAGGAGAACTTTTAGACAACGCAGGTGACCATTACGAGCAGCATGGTGGAGGGCAGTCTGTGAATCAACAATAATATCAAACCAGTCATTACACTGATGTCAGTTGTGAGCAGAGAGCAAAAAGTGCTGAAATAATTATTTCTCAAATAAATATAAAATACATGAAGCTCTAATATAGGAAGGAAGGTTGATGAGTCAAGATGTAATTCAGATTACACTGGAAACTTGATTTAAGGTGAGTCGACCGAATTTTTTTGGGGGGTACCATCCTACTTTGAAGCTCTCTGGTATCCCCACCTTTACTTTTATTGTAAGTCTAACACATAGAATGGATAACATATCGATCAATCTACAATGTAACATAAAATTTTTGGTGATCGGAGTAAATGTCACGTGGTTATAATGCCATGCCCCTTTGAGGTCTGAGGTGAAAATCTGCTGTTGCAGGCATTTTTTCGTGAAAATCTCTCGGCTACACATACCGCGCATTAGTGCCTTGCGCTGAACAGAGTTTCACCAAAATCGCAAAGACCCAATTCGAGAAATTCAGTGGTTTCCAAATTTAGGTCATAATTTATGCGAAAATGATAAGCAAACTTTACACGATTGTATCTAATAAACTATGAGATTCATCCCTTTATTTTGGGCATCGTTATAACAGATGGGTCCTTGCAAGTCAGCAAAACGCTTTAGGGCCTTGTAAATGCACGCGATTTTGAGCAAAGCAAACATATAGGAATTATAGTTTTCACTATTTGTTGACGTTTGTCAGCGTTTAAGAGTCCTTCTCACAAAAAAAGCATTTTCTTAAAAATTCGTAGTTTTTTTTCCTTCAAGTTTTTTCAGGGCCACAATTGATTAACTAACTACCCGGAATCTGAATTTCATGGTCATTGAAAAACTGTAACATTATCTTCTATAAGCCCAAACTTGAGTAAACATTGAAGATTTTTAGCATTTTGGCTGAGTTTGTGCTTTGGGAGTTGTCTATTGTTTCTAGTCTGTCATGATACAGCATTCTTGTTCAGCACGCGTGCAACGACCACGCTTGGCTGACTTCCGAATGCTCACCAAGATATGATAATTTAGTATGAGAAAATAGAAGGGATTCCCATCACGAGTTGGTTTAATTATTGGCTTGCATTAAACCTATGAAAAAACGATATTTTTTTAATAGTAAGTAGATTTAGTGTGTAGCACTTCTTGATTTTTTTCCAAAGGCACAAGAGGCACGAGAATAGTTTAAAAATTGTGAGTGAAACCTCTATGTATCACGCGATGGCCTGTCTCACTGTACCAAAATTATCATATCTCAGTGAGCATTCGGAAGTCAGCCAAGCGCGGTTATTGCACGCGTGCTGAACAAGAATGCTGTATCATGACAGACTAGAAACAATAGACAACTCCCAAAGCACAAACTCCGCCAAAACGCTAAAAATCTTCAATATTTACTCAAGTTTGGGCTTATAGAAGATAATGTCATAGTTTTTCAATGACCATGAAATTCAGAGTCTGGGAAGTTAGTTAATCAATTGTGGCCCTGAAAAAATTTGAAAGAAAAAAAAACTACGAATTTTTAAGAAAATGCTTTTTTTGTGAGAAGGACTCTTAAACGCTGACAAACGTCAACAAATAGCGAAAACCATAATTTCTATATGTTTGCTTTGCTCGAAATCGCACACATTTACAAGGCCCTAAAGCATTTTGCTGACTTGCAAGCACCCATCTGTTATAATGATGCCAAAAATAAAGGGATGAATCTCATAGTTTATTAGGTATAATCGTGTAAAGTTTGCTTATCATTTTTGCATAAATTATGACCTAAATTTGGAACTGCTGAATTTCTCGAATTGGGTCTTTGTGATTTTGGTGAAACTCTGTTCAGGGCAAGGCACTAATGCGCACTATGTGTAGCCGAGAGATTTTCATGAAAAAATGCCAGCAACAGCAGATTTTCGACTCAGACCTCAAAGGGGCGTGGCATTATAACCATGTGACATTTACTCCGATCACCAAAAATTTTATGTTATATTGTAGATTGATCGATATGTTATCCATTCTATGTGTTAGACTTATGATACAAGTTAAGGTGGGGATACCAGAGAGCTTCAAAGTAGGATGGTACCCCTCAAAAAAACTGGGTTGAGTCACCTTAACATAAGGGACCAGGGAACTAGCAAAATATGTTGGCTACAACAAGATTTTGTTTATATCAAGGTTCTTTCCATATATTTTACTATTACTGGGTGAAGAATTTCATTTGTGACACTGAGGACTTCATTATATACTATTTACATGTATTAACCGAGAGCGAGGTCATTATAACAGGGAAATCTCAGACCAAGGCCTTGATGGTCAATATATACATCAAGGCCGAGGTCTGAGATTCACCTGTAATGACCGAATGGACAAGGTTAATAAATTATTCATTATATGGCTTTTTTAGGGCAATGAATACAATAAAAAGACACCGGAAGAAATTTTCAGCATCCTTGCGTAACAGGTCATTCCAGGTCATGTTCACTGAACTGAAATGTATCTGGCGATTCAATCAAACCCACAAGACACAGTTTCCTTTGACAATGAGAAATGTGGACCCTAACTGGTACACATGTATCTCGGCCTTGCCAACCTTCTTTGTCTTCTCTCTCTTGTTTTAGCTGGATTTAGCTCGCAAAGAATATTGGCAGCCCTTTCTCCTGGCACATGGATGTGATGATTCAATCTTAGCGAGTGCCACACTGCTCTGTAACCTCGAAGTTCGCCGGAGCCAGATATTTCACTTTGCACGATTTCCTTAACTTTGTGATCGCTAATGTCCATGCCACGTCTGCCTAGACCATAGTCACGAAGCAGTCGTTTCAAAGTTGAAAGACTCATTGTGACTGCATGTTGATTATTAAGGAAATCAACTCTAACTTGGTTTTGAAATCTACAGTGAAAATAGTGTTCAATTAATCGCCTTACTTCTCTGCTGTCCATTACAACTGTATCAAATACACTAAACATGGGCCGGGTTGTTTGAAGCTGGGTTAAGATAACCCAGGGTTAGTGCAAATTTTAAACTCAGATATGAGAGCTTAAAAAGCCAATTCAGTTGAATTCTCTTTGCCCACAATTTGATGATTGGATATGCTAAAAAAATAGACAAAATTATCCAAGAGAGCGCTTTTGATATATATAAAAAAAGAAACCCAGGTTAAAATTTAACCCTGGGTTAGCGCTAACCAGTGTTCGAACAACTGGGCCATGGTGGCTTGCGAGAACTAAGGCCCTTCGCATTTCCTGTTTACTTCCGTGTTTTTTATTTGCTTTTTGCATTTTTGTTTGTGTTGTGCTTAATTTTATTTGCGTTTTCTTTTTTTCATTTACATTTTCTAGTTTTTTATTTGCCTGTCCGTTTTTTTTATTTGTGGTTTCTTTTTTGTTTGTGTTTGAGCCTTCTGGATCACCATACAGGGCTGTCCCTAGGATTTCAATTTGCTGGGTATATGTTCAATTAGTATAAGCAATGATCATCATTTTTATTAATAAAAATTAAATATTTCAAAAAAAGAAAACTAAAAACTTACAGAGCAATTATCCTCAGGAGCAGACTGTATGTTTGTATCTCCTAAAAAACAGAGTTAAGAATCACAGAAATGGTTAACAGTTATGACAAAAACAAACCAAAAAACGAACAAACAGATGGCACAAAAGTATCAACAGTTGTCCCTTGGTGTTAAAGCAAGAAAAGGAGGGAAAACTTTGGGATCTCTGAGCTTTTTACAATCTAAATAAGGAAGTTATATAATTTCGAAAAGAAATCTGCTGTCATATGCTAGGTCTGTCTGATGACTTTCAATGGGTTGATCTTATATCAATAAGCCATCGTCACATGTATAGATTTATATTATAAATATATAATTGATCATAAGTATCAAACTTTTATCTCACTGTATGGTCAAATAATAAAGTTAAAACCAACAAACAGCTAATTTCAGCCATAAAGATTTGCTTGATGGGCAATATTACCATTCCACTCCAATAATTCTGCTAAGCATTCTACGCTGTCATGAAGGGCTGCAGTGTGCAGAGGTGTCAATCCGCGAGGATCACGGCTGTTGGCTTCCCCATGGACTCCAGCTTCAAGCAGTGATCGAAGCAGATCACACTGATCATAGATGGCTGCTTGGTGCAACAGTTCTCCAGTAAACACAAACACTGGTGCCGCCATCCGAGGCCTGATCATGAGTAAGAAAATAAAGTGGCAACACCATTACAAGCAAGAAAAGCACTTTGTGAATTTAACAATTGAGTTCATTCAAAATTAATGTGCTTTTCAAAGATTCACAGTGAAAACATTACCCAACACAATTCAAATATAGGCATGTACTGTGTGCATGAGCTATTTTGAATACTTTGCTGTGCCAGAACTCTACCCTTAATGCCAAAATTTTAGACTGGATTATTATTTGAAATTGTCTAGACATGGGAAATTGCTGCACATAAAAATGATGTAAATCACAAAATGGTGGCTGAAATTATGAAAGCTGCACAAACCTTGACCACTAGATATTTACTTTTGTCTTACCTTCAGACAGGATAAATCAACAAATTAAAATAGTAGAACGAATTATATAAACTTAACAAATGTTGCTTCCACTGGAAGAATCACACTCCTCCAGGTACGAATTCTTTGTACAAACTCCCCTCGGCATAGCAAAAATATTATACTAAGAAATGTTACCATTTTTATAATTGCAAAGTTGCATGATTTTAATTCACCAGTTTGTCACATGCCATTCATGTTATTGAAAAAGCCTTCAATCAAAACTGATTGGTTGCTTTATAAATTAACACAGTTATATTAGTGATCCAGAAAATTAAAAAGAGGGGAGGGGGGAGCAAAATACTCGCCAGTTATAGATATTATTTCATTTTACTAGTAAGTATCATTAAGAGCTAATACAGAATTCCACAGAAAAAGGGGGGCAGACCCCTCAGACCATTACTAAATTCACCTATGAATACAAAATTGTAGAGACATTAAAGCAGGAGAAATGTATCTGGCAAGACATAAATATGGACAGGTGGAGATTGAGGTACATGAAGCCATTAAGGAGAAGTTGCTGTTAGTAGAGTTTTGATTGTACATACTGTGACCAATCTAATGCCAATAATTTGGGATTTAGCGGCATATACAAAAACAGTACCAATCCTATAAACATACTCTCTAAATGTACAATCATGTACGCTACTGTTGATCACCTACAGTGGAATCCCAATTTTTTTAACCACCTGGGGGAAAGGAAATTGGTTTAAACGATCAGAGAGTTTGAAATCTTGTTAAATTACGGATTGAGACTGGAGAGCAAAACAAATTGCAGTTTGAATTATTATCAGAATGTTCAAGAAACTGACGGTTCCAAAACCATATACGAGGTACAAATGAATTCCTGTTAACTTTTTTTTTTTTAAGTTTTTTTTGGAGATCCCTCAAGTAAAAAGGAAGCTGTATTTCCCAAAGGAAATCAGGCAAGGGAAAACTATAAGTACCAGGACACCTCTTTCTCCTCTCCCTCGCAATGTTGTTTATCGCAGTTAACTCACAAAGTTGTGTACACCAACATTGGGAGGGTGATAAGACAGTGTCCCAACAATTTTGACTGATACTGTTGCACTTGCAAGTAATTTTAATATGTATATATCAGGATAATTTTCAGCTTACCACTTTCAAATTAGGCAGACCACTCAGTTAACGATTTCATTTGCTGGTTATTAAATATTTATTAAAAGAGGCCAGATATAATGGCGTGATCGCCTGCAAGACTAAACGATCGTATTTTTAAAATAATACTGCCAAAAGTATCACACTATATAGTCTTCAAGCGAATATCTTTCATGGAAAAAAGTACGGAACCTACAAGCTTGATTACATGTTTCCGGTCCAGATTTGTCGATTAAAAAATAAAGCAATAATATAAGTTATATTCCTCTCAATTTCATTATATTTTGGCATGCTATGATCAATTCATCAAATTCAACTCGCATGCAATAAAATTAAACGTGCACAAGTTTTAAAAGCAGAAATTACATTTCAGTTACGCTGTAATTTAGCAAGCTTTGACCCCTTAACCTAGAAAAACATATTCATCAAAAATTCCTCCACTTCGAGGGAAACTTTGAGAGAACAATTTCGAAATGAAGCTCCAGATCACAAATAACGCAAAACGGCACCATTTTTATCGAAGAGGTATTTCGCAGTTTGTATGCATGCAGTGGTCTTCGACACCTTCGACAGCGCAACCAGGATCGTTCTCTGCTTAAATGGATGTAGCCAGATCAAATGAAGTACCTCGAATACAACTTTGCATAGTTTATCCTGGAGATTTCCGCATGCAGTCTATAAGCTTTTTTGTCCTTGCTGGATAATTTGAATCGCTCGAGTGCGAAGTTTGTTTACAAACTCGTGACAGACAGGATAGAAGACCGGGCAGTTTGGCCACTGGATTGCCCTGAACCGACAATATTAGAGTTTATGGTATTGAAAATGCCTTTCTTCTTATAATGAGAGCAATAGAAAAGGCAGAAAATGATGTTCTTACCTCAATTTCACTCAAGCTATTTGTATAGACGTTTCTCGATGGTGATTCATTTTGTAACGCCGGCAAGCCGTGTTGACCACACTTTTTTGCTTCACGAAAATATCTCAACGTCCAAAAAATTAAACATGACTTAAGAATATATTCATGTTAACTTCTGGGCGTCAGACGACATTTTAAGCATGAAGCCAACCCACTGAATCGTAAGATTCGATGGGTAGATCACCTCTTTGCTACCAAGTAAGGATATGCTATCGAAGGCGCAGCGATCAAGAGGAGTTACTGGGGGTAGGGTGGGAAGTGAAACTTCTTATTTGTTGTTGTTGAAAAAAAATAATTTAAAAATGAAACTTGACGTGTGGAAGGGAAATTCTTTTATGGGAACACATTTTAAACAACTAGCCTTATTAAAAATGAAAGAGCAACGATTTAAATCTGGAATTTTCAAATTTCCCCGAAGATTCTCTTCCCTTCCCGTGTGACAATAAAAACAGCTGTCATTCATGCCTACTCCACCGGAAAGGCGGCAAGAGAGCTAAAAGGTGGGATAGAAAAATAAACTAAAAATTGAAGAAATGGAATGAAGTTTCTTACATCCGGTCAATCCTATTTCTGGGAAAAACCGGAACGCTGTTTACTTCATAATCGCTATCAGAGCAATTCAGCAATGTCAGCGCACTTAATTTTTCAATAACAACTAACTTCCGGTTTGTCAGCGGAAATGCTGTTCAAAAATTTCAAACAAGGGGAACATGGAGGACGAATTGTCTCGTTGGATTCAAGAGGCTGTTTTCTCCTCGTACATGGAAGAATGTCAGATATTCAATGAGTTAGATGGTGCATATGGATTAAACTACAATCTTGTACAAGAATCCTCAAGTGGAGCTGCGAGGAAGCGTAAGTGCTCTTGGGATGAGGACAACTCTGTTTCGGCGGGAAAACAATCAAGGAGCGGTTGACGATTTGACGAGACAAGACAAACGCAATATCAAGCCTTTTGTTTTCCACATTTTTAGTTTGAGCATCGATGAGATAACATGTTATTCAAGAAACTGATTTCCTTCTTGAAACTGTTGGAAATATCAGACGCTGAAGCAGGGTGAAGATCACACATTTCCGCTTTCGGCCTTCGTCTTGCACAGAAATGCCCGGTCGATTTTGTGGGGTCAGTTTATTTTCGGCAAGACGTTTCTTTTGAGTAAAAACCCCTGGGACCAAGGTATACCAACATTTTACCTTGATTTTTTCTCAAATCTCGGGAATTCATGTGCTAACCTAAATTTCGGTGGATACTGTTCAAGGCTATGAAATTTATAAAGGAAAGACGCCATATTTGAAGATATCGCCAAGGCAACTGTCATGGAAGTCTTCTGGTACGTGCTCTGGAACATGTCCTATGTAGCCTGGTGACAAGGTGGTAAATATCTTGTTCCTGTAAAGCCAAAAAACAGTTAAACTGTTCCTTCTTCTCGAAGAACCAGGGCCGATTGCATTTGGTAAGAGCAGGCATGTTTTATATTGGAATTCTTTCAGTCATTTCTACTCTTTATGAACTGAAGCAATTGTTAATCAACTCCTGACTATTTGATCACGAGACTAAGATGATCTTTTGTTACCTCATAAGTGTCATCAACCTAAAAAAGGTCATTCAAAGCCGATTTGGATTTGATTAACGTAATCCAGTTATACTATGAAAATAAAACTTGTATTTCTGCCGATGTATGTTGTATGTTGTCTCATCAACGATAATCCAGATGGTCTCTAGAGTGTTCATATCACGAGAGTTTGCCAGCCGGTCGTCCTTTAGTATAAAGTTTGCAAATTCTTCTGATGCCATGCCTGCATGAAATGTACACCGCGTTTTTTCTCTTCAAGGCTTTCCAACCTTTGTTAGTCACATATCTTTCTAACGTTGTGCTCGAAACTTTGATATTGTTAAGTTGAAGTTTTTTTTACCTTTCAATCTTGTTGAATTATTACCCATATACTCACAGCTTTTTCGATAACATTTCTCACTCAGTTAATAAAAAAATGGCCATCTACTCCTTGGAGTTTCCTGGTTTGTCTTCTAACATCTTTACTTTCGACCACCTGTTCAATCATCGTTCAGACGTCTTCAACAATTTGGCAATTTCTTTGACTACCGGTAAATGGCCAGAATACCGTGAAAATAGATGCTTGAGCTGTAGCACAAACAGTGTACGCCTTCATTTTGGTGAAAGAGTAGAGAAAACATCAAAAATACAAAAATAGAAAACCTACACAATGGCAGGAAAAACATGGTGGGAAAAAACTTGCGTATGTGCACATTTGGGGCAAAAATGAAAAAATATTATATTTTCTTGAAATTTTAGTTTGAAATTGCTTTGAACTGTAATTTAGAAACATTGCGCACCTAAATCAGTTTACATTGGCCTAAAGAAGCATCAAATGCTTTGCGAAAAATACAATTTACAATCGGAACGAACTATTGAAACACCCTGCTGACACTAGGAAACAAAAATAAACAACTACAATGGGTTCTGGTGCTACTTGAGGGCTGATTTTCCCTACCAGCTATCTACCCAAAACTACGACGGAAGCATACTTGCTTTTGATAAAAAACTCAGGTTTGTTGAGAAAGGAGCCTGGGTTGTAGTTCTATCTAACTGACTACTATAAGATTCTTGGAAAATAATCATCTGCTAAAATAATCGTAAAGTCATCAAAGTTACAGACCCAAAGCATACATTTTGTACTATTACAAAACAAGGACAAATATGGAGTATCTTTGAGACCAGAACAAAGTTGAAGTTTATGTTAACTCTGGGTTAAAATGTGACCAAAGAGGGGTGTGTCTGCAAGAACCTTTACTTTGCTTCACTCCGTTTAGTTCTATTTTATTTCATTCCATTTATTTTAATTTATATTCACCAAGTACCATAAGCCAGAGCTTATTGAGCCTATTTACAACTCTACTGGATGTACAGTCAAACACCGCGGGGGCCATAAAAAGGTCCGTATCAATGGGGTGCGCATAAGGCAGGTTAAATTTAGAGAAAATGTAAGGGCTTTCTTTCCCCAGGGACAAAGCAAACTGTCCGTAATAGTGAGGTGTCTGTATTAAGTGGGTGGGGTTTGACCATACAATGTGGGAATTTAAAAAGGTACAGAATGAAATAAAGGGAGGCACTAGCAATCTGTCCAAAAGAAGCTGGAGTCACATTCCAGGGGCGGATCTAGGGGGAGGGTGCAGGGGGTGTGCACCCCCCCGTGAGATGACCCGCGGTTTTCTAATACAACTGGTATTCTGCAAAAAACAAAAAAAAAACTATGTGGTTTATTGGTGTTGAAGTAGAGCAAGAGACAAGTGCACCCCCTCCTAAAAAAAAATCCTGGATCTGCCCCTGCATTCTGCTGTTGCTTCACCGGATTCTTACACTTTTTTGTGCTAAGCAACCTCCTGCATGCAACCATAAACAAATAGTACAAGCTAGTTGAACCAGTTACCATTTTGCTACGTATAAGTGCAATCTCAGTTGTGAGTGATTTATGTATTAAAACATTAAAAAGGTCATTGATATTATCACACTCCTGAGAGTCCTATCAAAATTAAAAAGCTGAGCTCATTTCCTTTCTGAATCAATATTATTTTTTCATGAATTGGTTCTTCTTTTAGGTGCTGCCTTAATGAGTGCATGGGTATTTTCCCAGTAGTAATAAAGTAGTGGTTAAATTAATAGTGTCTCATGCAGGGCTGTCGCTAACATTTCAAGTTGTCGGGTATATGCGATTAGTAGGAGAGGAATCATAAAGCAAGGAAGTACTTTTGGTTCTTTTTACCTTCTGCTTCCTATGAAAGTAGCCGGGGAAAATCCCCAGCCCCTGGCTCTTAGTGACAGCCCTGCTTATTAATATCATGCCTGTCCATCACATCACTGTTTAATCTTGGAGTCGATGTATTTTAATCACACTGCACTCAATAGCTTGAAAGTATCTCCATGGATTGTAATCTAGAACAATTAGTAGTGTTAATGTATTTAACAGCAAGAACTATAGCTGTTGTTGTACAGAGTAGTAATATGCACAGGACTAGAAAATTCCATCTCTGATATGGTCTATATAGCAGTCCCTCTTTCCAAGTTCTGCTTGATTTCAGCAGTAAATGGATCATAAAACCTGGCCAGTTTCTGGTTGAACTTCATGTTACGCTCATTAATATAATCGATGTCTTCTTCATCCAAGTGAGCTCGTCTACGGCTGTACTTCTCTCTCTTTTGAATTCTAAAGAAGAGAAAGCTAAAATAAGTAACTTTCGATAAACCTGGAGATCATAAACTACTTTGCTTTCTCAAAGGTTGGCTTTCTTGAAAGTCTGTAAGTACAGTTGTGCAAATGATATATGAAATAAATCATATATGAACTGCGGAAATGAAATGAAAATTTAATGAAGAAATGATTGTCACAGTGAACGCAATTTATGCAATTGCGTAAAGTAGCCTGGAAAAAAATTCAGGGCTTCAACGGGGTTTGAACCCCGTGACCTTGCGATACCGGTGTGATGCTCTACCAACTGAGCTATGAAGCCACTGACGCTGGGAGCAGGTCAATTGATTCACAACATAGCCAACCTCACTTGGTCCCCATGTTTCTTTCAGATTTCAAGAACCATTAAATGCACAGACTTGGCATTTTTTACTCGTGTCTTGAAAGAAAAGCAGGGAAAGGTCTCCGATCTGCCCTTCTGCTGTTCCAGTATAATATAACCAGGCATAGATCCTGGTAAAGCAAAACATATACTGTACTTGATGCTTTCTAGCCTTTAATCCCTGTCTGCAATCCAATGTTTCAAATTAATTGAATCAACAGGTGACAGGGTTTTGTGGGAAAGAATCTAGCTCTTGACTTGTATAACAATTGTGATGCACATAACCTACATGTAATGGAGTACAAAAGTGTGACGTGATTTGTCAGCATAATATGAAACAACAATGTCCAAGAGGCCTACTTGCCAGAAATGAGCATTTCGGGGCAAATTGTCTCTGAGATCATAGCCCAGTTATGCTTAGAAAACTTCATACAAACCCTTCTAAATTTTTTTGGGTCGACCCAAAAAAAAATTAGAAGGGTTTGTATGGAGATTTCTGAGTATAACTGGGCTACGATCTCAGAGACAATAATTAGTTTGCCCCAAAATGCTCACTTTTGGCAAGTAGGCCTCTTGGACGTTGTTCTTTCAGAATATCCTTACAAATCCCACAATTTCAGAGATTTCATCTTTATGACATCCTCACTTTAGTACTCTGTTTGTTAATGGTTATGATAACAAGTACATGTATGATTAAGCTGGCAAATTCATAAGGTTGTGTCATTGTTGGTCAAATAATTCACCACGATGATTTTTTTAAATTTCTAATAACAGCATTACATTAATATGGTAAAATGTACAGTCTGTTTAGCTCCTGTGCCCCCTCTTTTCTATTCCTTGCCTAATAATCTCAGCGCCGTAGCTAGTATGAGGCCAACCGAGGCACTCGCCTCGGTAAAATTTTGACGAATTTCGCCAATCATTTTTATTTTACATAAGCGATCATCGGATATTTTTAACGCATCATGATATTACAAAGAATTCAGCAATTCAGTCAATATACTATGAAAAAATTACCATATCATCGATCTCAAGGGGCTACGTACGTTAATTCAAATTTTTTGAGAACAAATACTGATCAAAACCATTGGCGAGGTTAACGGTCACCCAGATTATGTAGCTTGTTTCTGATTATTGCTTTTTAAATTCCACTTAAATTAACTCGAAAAAAAGTTACCGAAAGGCCCAGAAAATGCTGCAAATCGCATTTCCGAGAGACTAAAGTTCAAAATTTGCCCCCGAACCCCCCAGCAACTCCCGCCTGCCTCGGTTGGCCGTTTTGTCTGGCTACGGCACTGAATGTACTTTGGAAACAAGAAACCAATGGATAAAGGAGAGGTTCAATTTACTTACTGCTTTTCCAAGTCTGCAACCATTCTGTCCACAGCAGCTTCAGGCACTTTACCCTGTCCTCCATAAGTCACATCATCTACACTTGGGTACATTGCCTCTCCTCTACAAAAATAACATGTGTTCATTCATGTCCAGTCTAAAATAAAATCAGAAGTCCAGTGCCAAAAGCAATTCTCCATGAAATTGTAACAAGATGATTGTTAACAAATTTGCAAATTCAATTTATCATGACTTATCTTTAATGGTATTCTAAAATGACTTTAAGGTACCCAAAATTCACACAGCAATTATAAACTTAAAGCAAAGAGTTTATTTCATTTTTGGCACTGGACATGGTAATACAAGTACACCTGTGTCTTAAATTTACCTAATAACACCTAGTTAAGCAATAGGGATGATTTCATGACAAGCCAAACAAAATCTGCAAATGTGTAATGCATTTAACATAACCAAATGAATTTAGATGTGTTTATTCAGTTTTTCTCATGTCAAAACAAAAATCATGTTTTTCTTGTTGTCAACATCGACTAAGTACACTACGTTCAATTTCCCAATTTTTGTACTTTTCAGTCATTCAAAGCATGGACAAATCTTTTTCTTCACTCCCCAAACTAACACAAATCTTGCATGCACTCAGTTTCTCAGCACCAACATAAGCCGTTCACAATCTGAGATGCTACACTTACTTTTGGTCTTTTTCTCTTGAGTATTCATCAACAGAAGGTTTCATCTGTTTGGTCAGCCGCTGGTACTGTCTGTATTGAGCTGCAGCATAGCCTGTATGACACACGCAAAAAAAAAATGCATGGTAAAGCTTGAAATTAACTTTAGTGACATGCATCCTTCCCGCATGTGAATGTTGTGTGGCTTTTCATGTAGTCATCTCTCCACTGTTTACATGTAGCTAGAGATTACCTGTACTAGGTTAAAACTCTGGTCACTTCCAGTATATTTTCTCCATTTATGGTAATAGAATTTGGCTCATACAGTAGATAGTCAGTAGCATAGCTGTTACAAGTCAAAATTAAATTCAGGTTAAATATCTTTAATCTACAGCTGTAGATTGTTTCTCAATTTCCTTTGTCTCCAAGCCCTAACTGATGAATAATTAGGGTTGAGAATCAACCTAGGTTAAAAAGTTTTAACCTGAATTTAATTTTGACCTGTAATTATAACATAGCCAGTCAGTAGACTGGTAGGCATGAGCGATTAATCGCTCTACCACATGTAGTAAATTATGCATTTTGGGGTGAACTAAAGAGCTCAAGAGCTTAAAATGATGGTGAGGTCAGTGCATTCTATTCATGAGTGCAATCAACAGAATTATAAGCAGGGCTACGAGAAGTCGAAAAGCTGGCAACGCCCCTGACGGCAGTCTGGTGAAAGATGACTTGGTACAGCTCTATTTTCCCAAGGACAGAACTACAGGTTCTACATGAAACCCAGACAAAACTACATTTTACCACATGTATCAAGGTCATAAAGTACAGACTGGTTAGAACATACTAGATGAGATTACGACCTTGTTTTAGTTTGGATTATCATACCATTAGGTACTGATGCTAGGTCAGCACTGGTCTTGTATCTGTTTATCCTTTCTGGGTGAATTGAAAAGGGAGATACGCACAGAGGAACCAAAAATATTGTTTAAAAAGAGGCGAGAGCATAGACAGGTCTTGGGTTAATAAACCAGTCATAATTTTGAACTGCTACTTTTCAGGTTTATATTCTTAAGAATAACTTAATTAGACCCAGGCCCTCGCGGCTCGTCAGCTGCTTTCTTCACGGCGCTAGTTGTCATTTGATGTCCTTGTCAGTTCGCTCGTTCGCTCGTTCGCTGTAACATCAATTTTAGCATTTCGCTTCAGTTTCTTCAGTCTTTTAGCCTCTTATTATGTCTCAAGCCGCCGGAACACGTCGCACTCAAGTACCTGTGCTGCCTGCAGGGTTCGTTTACGATTTGCCTTCCCTCGCAAGACCGCAAAACAGCGCTACGAATGGCACTCCATCGCTAGACCAATCTCCTTCGCATGAGGTTCACACAACGCCACGTGTTGAGACCACAGCTCCGGGTTCTTCTACTTCTGCGCCTGGCAATTCCCCCTCCTTACATTTGCTGAACCTACAGATTGAAAAGCAACAGCTGGAGCTTCGCCTCCTTGAGCTCGAAGCTCAATCAAGAGCTCGGGAATTGGTTTCATCCAGCCCGGCCGCCAACAAGCCTCGAAACATTCCTTCTTTGGAGACCGTTCGTGGAGGAGTTAACTCGTAAGTCCCAAGGTCAACTCGACCACAATACACGCATCGTTGACCCCCAAGAATGGCCTCATCTTCACGTTCCTTCGGTCTGTCAAAGAAGTTTAAGGATTTATCGGCGGCAGAATTGGGTGTATGGCTATCTCGATATCTTGTCTGCTCAGCCTTCCCTCAGCAAGCGCTCATGACGCACCACCTCATGTCTTTAATGCGTTTGGCGTCCAAATACGACTGGGAAGCAGTGCTGTCCTTTCATGCTGCCGTGTTGGATCGCATCGAATCGGGCCTCGCAAGCTGGGGCGGCGATTTCAGCGAAATCGGCGCTTCAACATCACAGAATCAATAAACTTGCAATCAAACGGCTACCGCCCGCCTTTCCGCGCGGCTGGCTTTCGAAACAACAATGGCGAGCTCGTACCCTATTATGGCGAATGGAACCGCGCGATACGTGCAGTAACCCTTCGCACAGGAAGGCGTCGAGCACATTGTGCATATTGCAAGCTCAAAGACTACACCATTGGCTCTTGCCCGACTCGCCCTCCGCCGCCCACCACAGCCCGATTGACTATCTTCTCCAGCTCCCATCTCTCCGTCGAACACGCGTTTTCGCCCGCCATTTCTTAGCCTGCTCCGCCTCAACAGCCTTATCGTCGCCTCCTTACTTGGCCCAACCTTGTTCCGCTCCCTCTACCGCATTTTCTAGCCAACTTTTACTCTCTCGTGAACACTTTCGCCGCGCCGCAGTTATTAGTCACATTCTTTGCTCCAAGTCACCGCTCGAGAGCGTTTGGCACTTTCGAAATCCTGTTGCGTCGAGCTGAACATTCCTGTTTGGAAATCATACCTCGAACATTACTCTGATTCTGTTGTTGCCAATTTCCTAGCCTTTGGATGGCCTATTAACTGTCACTCCGTCGTTTCTGTTTCATCTCAGCCCCCGAACCATGCTTCAGCCACCAATTTTCCGGATGTTATTGACGCCTTCTTATCTACCGAGATCGAACATTCTGCTACTGCTGGGCCATTCAGGTGCAATCCTTTCCCAGCCCCCCTCCGCACGTCTCCTCTGCTAACTGTCCCAAAGGATGGCACCCAAAGGCGCGTCGTACTGGACCTCAGTTTTCCTCTTGGCTCCTCTGTTAATGACGGAATTCCCAAAGACTCTTACCTTGATCAGCCTTTCCATCTTTCACTGCCTCGTTCTGCCGATTTTGTTGACCTTATTCTCTCCAAGGGCGCTGGGTGTTACCTTTACAAGAAAGATTTGAAATGCGCTTACAGACAGATTCCAGTGGATCCTAGAGACTACATCTTTCTTGCCTATCACTGGTGCGACTCCTTTTATTTTGACGTTGTCCTCCCATTTGGTCTTCGTTCTGCAACCCTTGCCTGTCAGCGGACTACCAACGCGATTGCTCACATCTTTCACTCTTTCTTTGGCCATGACTGTATCAATTACATTGATGACTTGGGCGGGCGAATCCACCTTCAAGACGCTTCACTTGCCTTCTCTGACCTGGAGCGTCTGTTCACTGATTTAGGCCTTCAGTCGTCTCCGTCCAAGGACTGTCCACCTTCCACGAGAATGGTTTTTCTCGGCCTCACTTACGACACCGTCACACTGACCATCGCAGTGCCTCCCGATAAACTTCAAGACACCGCCGATCTCATACGTGCTTGGCTAGCCGCTCCACGGTCCACTAAGTCCGACCTTCAGTCTCGAAATGTTGGCCGTCACCGTCAGCATCAAGCTGTGGTCTGAGGATTTGCGCGGTCTACGCATCTTGGTTCGCACTGACAACCTCAACACTGAGCTGGCTATCAACACTGGCCGTTCCCGTGTGCCTTTTATTCAGTCGTGCCTACGCGACTTATGGTTCTACGCCTCCCTTCACGATTTTGAGCTGCAAGCACTCCATATTCGGTTATGCCAACATCATTGCTGATGCTCTCAGTCGTTGGGACAGTCATCCTGAGTTTCGAGACACCTTCTACGAGGCCGCTTCTCTTCACTATGACACCCTCACAGAGTACACTTGTCATTCAGACCTATTCCATTTTGACTGTCAATGGTAATCACCTCTCTATTTGGTTGCAGGTTTTCACCTTGATGACCTTCACTCCTGCGTCACCAGGATTCAAGCCTTCGCTCTGTCTGATTCTACCAAGCGAAATTATCATTCCGTCTGGAACACTTACTTAAAATTCTGCCAATTTTACTCCATCACTCCCTTTCCAGCCTCCTCATCAACCATCGCTGCGTTTATCACCCTGCTTGGCTTCTCCGTTAAGTCACATCGCACAGTCAACAACTACTTGAGTGCCCTACGGCGTTTACACGTGTTTTGCCATTTCAAGACTTCAGCCTTCGATGACATCCATGTCAAGCTTACCCAGAAAGGTTTGGAGAAGTCTATGGTTCACCTTCCTCATCGGAAAGCACCTCTGACCCTAGCCATCTTGCTACAATTTTACCACCATCTTAATGTTCGCGACTCCGCCCATCTAGCTGTGTGGTGTACCCTGCTTGTCGGATTCTTCTCCTTCTTCAGAACTGCCAACCTCGTCCCGCAGTCCTTTGACAAGTTCTCCTCTCATCATACATTGTCCAGGGGCAGCATCACTTTTGCCACCTCAGGTGCTCTCCTCACAGTCACCCGGACAAAAACACGGCAGGCCGGCGATACAGCACTCGTGGTACCAGTTCCTTGTATTCCTGGATCTCCCCTTTGCCCCACCGCTGCCCTGCGATTGTTACTCGACTCGGTTTCAGCCCCGGCTGGCTTCCCGCTCTTCACATACACCACCGCTTCTCATCACCATGACTGTATCACAGCCTCTTCTTTAAACGCTAGTATCAAGTATTTGGCGTCTTTGGTTTCTCTCAATCCTCAGAGTTTCTCTGGTCACAGCCTGCGCGTGGAGGTGCCACCCGCCTTCCAGTGCGGGATTCCCTCCGAGCTCATCAAAGTCCAGGGTGATTGGAGATCCGACGCCTACATGCTTTATTTGACACTGCCTTTGGCAGACAGACTTGTGCTGTCTCATGTTATTTCTCAGCACATTCAGCTGTTATAGTTTAGTCTACTTTTAGTAGCCTTCATAGTTTTTGACACTGCCTCTTTGGCGGACAGGCTCGTTTTGTCCTCAGCACGTTAAGTTGTTACGGTTCAGACATCGTTTTGTCAGTTCCCCACATTTATTTCTTTCTTTTGGCACAGATTTCATTGTTATGGTTTTGTTCACAATTCGCTTTGCTTATGTCTTTCTATACCTTTTGTGCCTTTTATTCATATCGTGCCATGTTATCTATTTTCTCTCCCCTCTGCTTCCCCTCTGACTTCGCCCCCCCCTGTGAATCCTTTGGGCCTCTTTCTTGGTTTGGGGTCTCCTCTCGAGGCCTCGGGTCCTCTCGCTCGTTCAATAAAGATGCCCAAACGGATTCACTGGTGGTTGATGTCTCCGGGTGAGTGGGAGGGAGACCAGGGGATAATTGTTTATATTCTTAAGAATAACTTAATTAGACCCAGGCCCTCGCGGCTCGTCAGCTGTTTTCTTCACGGCGCTAGTTGTCATTTGATGTCCTTGTCAGTTCGCTTGTTCGCTGTAACATCAATTTTAGCACCCTCCCTCCCTCCCTGGGGTCTCCTCTCGAGGCCTCGGGTCCTCTCGCTCGTTCAATAAAGATGCCCAAACGGATTCACTGGTGGTTGATGTCTCCGGGTGAGTGGGAGGGAGACCAGGGGATAATTAGTAAGCACTTTTCGTCTAAATTAAAATTCACAAATAAGGCACCTTATGTGGCCCCATAGCTAGCTTAAGACTGCTAATAATAATAATAATAATAATAATAATAATAAATTATTGAAGGAGAAAGTCATTGTGTGTGTGTAACTTGTAATGTTTTTCTGTTAACATACATGTAGATACCTGAAAAGCCTTGATCAGGATTCTTCTTTTTCCTCTTCCTCTCAAGTCTATCTGCATCCTCTGCTGTTACTTCTAACAACTTAACCCTGTCATAATTTTCTCCACGGGCTTCAGCTTCCTAAATAATGCAGTTTTAAACATAAAATCAAATGACTCACTTTCACAAAAAACAAAGATTGACTGACACACTCCATACCGTAAAATTCCGCAACCCCGGGGGCTTATATTTTTCAAAGGCCCTTTTTGAGGGGCTTATTTTTGGAAGGGTTAATATTCGGAGCGGCTTAATCTATGGAGGGAAACTTGCGTTTCAAAATCGATTGGGCTAGCCTCATAGTTGGAAGGAAATTTACCGTTTTTGCTTTGTTTTACTTTGTATTTGAGGGCAATTTCCAAGTACAAGCCACTGGGAGGGGGCAGGGGCGGCAGCTTATATTTGGAGGAGCGATTTAACAGAGGGTTTTTTGCATTACGAGTTTGGGGGGCTTATATTTGGACGGGATTATACCTGGAGGGGCTTATTTTCAGAATTTTACGGTATATCAACAATGATGTGCAGCTATCTTTCAGTGCTATTACCAATAATATCAATGACTGGATGAAGCCTCACACAACAACCTTAATTACATGAACCTTGGATTTTTGAAATCTGCTTACCAGTGAGTACATTACATACCAGCAACTTTAGTGACGTTATAATACATGTAAATTACGTCATTAATAATGTACCTTTCTGGCGTCTTCTTCCTTGTTCTCCCATTCAGTCTTCCTTTGCATTGCATCCCAGTTTGCAGGCAACTTTTTCCGTCTATCTTCCTCAACAACTTCTTGGTGATTTAATTTCCGAGCTTCATTCTAGAAAAAAAGGTTAATAATTTAACTTCTACATAATTATACTTTTAACAAAACTTAACTGTTTCTTAACTTAGGTCTTAAGTAAACACAATAATCATAACAGCAGTGGTGATGAAAGCTCCAGTTTAACGTAAAAATATTGACATTATTGGGAAAAAAGTAAGAAGCCGATTATTTGAGATGGGAGGCTGGTGTTCACTAGCGATGGACTTGATTTAAGTTGTGATATACACCCAATGTAACTATAGATTTAATATATTGATATTGATCCTGTGAAATCAAACTTCAGAACCACATGCCTCATCAAAAGAGCTGGTAGAAAGAATCAGACCATTTTCCTCTTCTTCTGACATTCTAAATCAATCTCAATGCTTATCGAGATTGGTCTAGTTCTTGTCATTCTTCAGTTCTTGTTCACACTAGTCATACACCCATAAAAGGAATCAGAAACCTTTTTCAATGGATCATATTTACAATCTGTGTTTCTTGTTGCAGCTACAACTACAATTCCATTGTACAGGGTTTGTACTCTTTTGAGTTCTTCAAATTCCATGACTTTCCATGACTTTTTCCATAACCTTTTCTAGTTTTCCATGACCATAGGTTTAGCTGTCACTTTCAAAAATTTTCAAAACTTTACTTGCTTTAGCATATTTTTTTACGTTACACAGTTCAACAGAAACAAACCGTGGTATTCACCAAAATGCGTCACTGGCGTTCGAACTGTTTAATTACTCCTCTTTATCTTTTAAATCATTATCCTTGCTTTATCATCTGTAGTAACTAAGCTACCAAACAAAACTTTAATTTTCCATGACTTTCAAGGTTCAAAAATAATTATTAAATTTCATGACTTTCCAGGCCTTGAAAATGAAATTCTTAAATTCCATGACTTTGCAGGTTTCCCATGACCTGAACAAACCCTGCTGTTAGTAAAAACCAGCCTTGTAAGTATAACCTCATATCAATAAATTATTTTTGCGGGCACTTCCATATATTTACATTGACACTTTTTTGCAGATATGACGTTAGCTCAAAAAACAGCAACAACAGACCAGTGAGAGGTAATGCTAAGGAATAAATAATCACTCCACATCTCTCTGGTCTGTTTTAATACACACATGCAAGAGATGTGATGTCAATTTATTACTAGAATTTCTGGCCACTAATATGAATTTTTGGTGCAAAGTACAGAAAGCAAAGGATCCTTTCTTGCTCAAGAGCATACAAATGAAAGTATAAGTGGCCAGGGAAACAAGAATATCTAGAGTGACTTGAATGAATGTTCTCGGTAAATAAACGTTTCATATTCTGATTCAACAGTTTTCTTTTCCAAAGCAAAATTTACCTCATCATCAATACATGTATTTCTGGCAAAATTTGTTAAATTTTACTCACTACTCGTGTTTTGATTTGAGATCTTAACTGAAATGCAGACGGTAAGCTAACGTGCATTTCCTAGCCTTCGTTTTAGTTTTTTCATGATCAATTACTCTCTTTCAAAAACATGCCTCACCCTTCTTAGATGAAGCTCTCGCAATCTCTTCATCCTCTCTGCTCTTTTTTCCTCAGCCGTGGACGATGATGAAGAAGACGGGCCCGCAACATCTTTTTCTCTGACGATGGCGTTGCTGCTCGCCTCTTTGCTGCTTTGGCCCTTCATCGCCAAGTTATCATTCTACAAAACAAGTACGTAAACGTTGGAAAAGGCAATAAAACTAGCGGCTGAACCTTTTTTTCGGTCATAAAAGCCTTTTCTTGCAAAATAACTTCAAAATAACTAAAAATAAGTCATTCACGTATCAAATCCGCGACTCACTTCTACGACTTGTGACGCCATGTTTTTCTTTCTCGTTCTTGAGCCTGTGGGTGCATCGGTCAGTGGATTTCAAAATTAGAAATAAAGCGTGTATGTAACTGAGCACATAGAATCCTTCTTATTTGAAGCAATGGCGGCAAGTTCGGGTTATAATGATTCGGATATTGTCATCGTAGCAGCGGGAAGAACGCCAATTGGGAACTTAAATGGTTGTCTTAGTTCTCTGAAAGCTCATGAACTGGGATCCATAGTTATTCGAGATGTTTTATCTCGTGCAAAGGTCTCGCCTTCTGACGTGTCAGAAGTGATCATGGGACAAGTTTGCACCGCAGGTCAGGAAAGTTTCTGATATTGTCCACATATACAATATTTTTTTTTCCCGTCGATCTTTCAGAAGTAATCTCCTCTTGTTTCTAAGGTGTGGGTTAATAAGCCCAACTACTCGAAAAAACTCATTACTTTAATTACTTATTTGTTTTTTGTACCAAACTTTTAAATTTTAGATTTTTTTGTTTTAAAAGTGTTTTAACAGACTACTAAAATAAATATTGACGCAGCGGTGAGGTTTAGATAATTCAGGTTAAGTTCGCGGGATATCCCACATTTTTTTCCAGTTTCCTGATCCTTTATATGCTTTATCCAGAGGGTTCGAATTTTTTAGTGGAAACCATAGTAGTGTTGGTGGGTCGTGGTGTGTTGGGTAAGGGTTTTAGTAGAAAATTCCCCCGGGGGGGAGGGGGTTACTAGGGTTAATTTTTGCTGGGTATGTGCCACTGGCTTCTCAGAGCCCCTTCCCCAATGTTATAGTCTATTCTGTGGCCAATTATAGACCCCATCTTAGTCACTTTTGGGCAAATATGTAATTTTCACGATCGCAGCTTAGTCACTTTCTGTTAATATCTTCCTTATCAATCCTTTAAATAGGTCATCCTAAAATGAATTGGCCCATTTTTTAAATTGACTGAAGAACACTTTACTTTTCACCTACAGTTGAAACATTCTGGTACGTTTTCTAACCGTAATGAAGAACTGTATTACCCTAAAAATCAGAAAATGTGTGACTCCATTTTAGTAGCTCTATTGAAAATGCGACCTTATTATAGTCAATCCAGTCGTGAAAATGTGACCCCATCCAGTGACACATCCCCTTTAGCCTCTTTTAAGGAAGTACCCCCCTCCCCAGGGAAAATTCCCTAAGCGACCACTCTAAATGCGAAGGTAGAGTGGTCTCTTATAGGAGATGGTCACTAATGTCAAACACATGTACTGATACTGAACTGAATTAAATACAATTTCAAAACTACAAGATAAGCAGTGACATGAGGCTAAATGTTCCTCTTTGGTACACTCCAAGAGTGCATTCCCAGGATGATCTGGATCAGGATCAGTGTTTCAAGAACCCTCGGATCATGACATATCAAAGGACCTTATGAATCCCTGCCCATAGTGGATTCATCATTCCTTTGGTACAACATGATTCAAATCAAATGATCACTGATCACTGATCCCCAAAGGAATGCACTCGAAAAAGTAGCATAGTACCATACATGCCAACTCTCCAGAATTATCCGGGAGTCTCCCAAATACAGCACGGATCTCCCGCTCTCCCGTATGGGTCACCATATCTCTCAGATAAAATCATCTTTTGAGCCTTTCGGTGCATTAGGTTGAGATTCAGCCCATTTTTAGCCCAAAACCTGAATTTTTCTTATTTGCAGTATGGTTTCTGGGAAATTTTTGCACGTATTTAGTCACTGTCTAAGATTATTTCTGGCATTAAAACAATGATTTCAAATTTTGATAGTATGTAATTCATGTAAGACTTCATATAATGCATGTCCTAAGTCATTCCCATTCGGGGTGGGGGGGTGGGGGAGGAGGTCCATTGAAATTCAGTGGGGAGAGTAGTGAAAAAAAAGAGAGCCTCCAGATTTTAGATCTTCAGAGGTTGGCATCTTTGTGGTACAGTATAACAAACACAAATATCAGACTTTATATTAAGGAGTCTCTTACAGCAGGTAAAAACAATAGAAAATTCTAAAACTGACATCCCCAGCCATCGTCACAGTAACTTGTAAGAGGCGGTCATTTATGAGAAGTTCCAGCTATAGAAAGGTGCATTAACCTTTTTGGATAGATGGTTGCCTTTGGAAGGTGGTATATCTTATGTGAGGTTTTCTCATCCCCTGTTTCCTGAGTCCCCTGGAGCTAAAACTTTAATAGCAAGTATTTTTATCTGTAAGCTTGCAAATTACTTCTACCAGTGCCTCTCATAGTTCACAGATAATCATTACTGAGTTCTGTTAGAGAGCATGTATAACATACCCATAAGAAAATATTGGGTTGTAAGAGAAACTCAAGAGGAGGTAGCAGCTGCCTGAAAGGCTAAAAAAATCCTTTTTCTCCTCTTCCTCGTACGCATAAAAGTGGTTTCTTAGGAAGAATAACTTATAAGCCATTTTATAGTTAACAGTGGAAACTGACAGACATGTACTATAATGATTAAACATAATAAATTATGAATTTCAGGCCAAGGCCAGGGACCTGCACGTCAGGCAGCACTGCATGCTGGGATCCCATCATCCGTACCAGCATATGGTGTGAATATGTTATGTGGGTCAGGATTAAAGGCTGTGGCACTTGGTTATCAATCTGTATCCAGTGACAAAACTTCTATTGTTGTTGCTGGTGGTCAAGAAAGCATGAGTCAGGTAAATATTAACCTGAGAAAATGGCCAACATTTTGCTTTGCTTCAACCAATCAGGAGCCCTACCCAGATCTGTTAGTGACATGTCATCAGTAAGAAATTGCTGTGCTCATTCCTCAGACATCATTTCACGGGGAAACCAGTGGCATTGCAAAATGTTGACTGTTTTCCAGGGTAGTTAAATACACAATTTAACTATTTAACAAAATGAAATAATTAAAATTTTCTTTCAAATGCATGCAAGGTCAGGTTAGACCATGCAGGCACCTCAATTGTCCAATATTGTGCCACCTGAGTCCAGGTGAACAAGTTTTACTAATACGCCTGGGAAAATGTCTTGAAAGTCCTTGAAAAGTAAGTTTCTTGAAAATAATTATGTTTTCTTCTTGAAATAATAAATGCTGGAATTTTGGCAGTTCTTTACACATAAATGTTTAATGTTGCAATCTAATGTGTACAGCTGCACCTGTGCAGGATACCAGTTTAGGGACTTGTTTTTGCAAGTATAAGATTGTTGTGTAACTAGAAAACTGAAGATCCTAAGAATTCGATGGCAATTTTAGTGTTCAAAAGTGTGGAAATGAGATACCAAAACTAAGAAGGTTCAATAAAAGTGACAACTCTATTTTTGAACTGTCCATTTATTTAATGAAATTGGCAGATCAGAAAGCAATGTGAGACAGGTTAATGAAAAATCAGCAAATAGTCACGTAAGTTAATTTGGCTGGAACTTTGGGAGTTTAGACCCAGGACCCATAAAACTATCGGCTAATTTCTAATAAATATATTATACTGTTACTGTCACATTTTCAGGCCCCACACTGTTGTCATATGAGATCACCATTAAAGATGGGTGATGTTAAACTTGTGGACTCCATGATGTTAGATGGTCTTATTGATGCATTTCATGACTATCACATGGGAATTACAGGTAAGAAAAATGGTCAGCGCTATAAATGAGACATCAAAATATTTCATATGGAAGACAATAATATTTGCGTTTGCATTTTGTTCTTCAAAAACAAAACCACAGGTTGCTGAAAGCTTACTAATTAAATCAAACTCTTGTTGGAATTGCTGAGAGACAAGTGGCTTAAAAACTTTCCATCTAAAACCTCCTTTCAAAGTATATAAAGCTAATTTCAGTGAATCAGCAGAGAAAATATCTTTAATCTCTTTTTTCTCCTTTGAGTTAGAACTACAGTTAACTAAAATTTACCATACTTCCCCACCCCCCTTTTTTTTTCTGTTTTTGTAGCGTATGTAATCCGTAATGTAAGTAGTGCAAGTAGCTGGGATTTTTTTTTTATTTATTTTTTTAATTTATTTTTTTTTTAATATATGTAAAGCGTGAAGTGTAGCACTGTTAGTAGTGTAAGTATCTCATTGTAAGTAAGTATTGCAAGTTTTGTATTGTAACTAGAGTATAGTATTGTTAGTAGTGTAAGTATCTCACATTGTAAATAAGTATTTTTTGTAAGTAGAGTATAGTTCTGTTAGTAGCGTAAGTATCATAGCGGGGCTCCCGCACGCGCGAAGCGCGCGTGGGACAGAGCCCCATACCCATGGAATATGGTCAACCTCTTTTCGTTTGGTTGTCACGTGATTGACCGAGCGTACGTACGTACGTACGTACGTACGCGTCTACAGATTGTATGGGTGGGGTAGGGGAGACTATCAAAAGGAAGGGAGGGGTGTCTCAGGCATGTCTTGGCAAGTCCACATCTTTAATATAGGACATTAACAATATGGTCAATTGACAGCTGTCCAAACAGGATAGCCACTGACCAGTATCCCATGACCATATCGCGGGCTCATGTGTCAACTCATCGAGGTGACGTGATTTATTTGGAAGCTGTCCGCTGACCAGTTAACTGTTTTACTAGATCGCGAACAACGTTCAATCTCATACTTTTACTAGTTTAGGAGCACAGGAAAACTGATAATGCACACATATTGGACATCAATGTTTTGATCAATTGACAGCTGTCAAAACAGAGTACCCGCTGACCAGTATCACTTGACCGTATCGCGGGCTCAGGTGTCGACCCGTCGAGGTCAAGTATTTTTGAAGTTATCCGCTGACAAGTAAACTAGTTTTCAAGTGATCGCAGGCTCAAGTTCAATTTTTTTTTCTTAATTCATATGAAATATGTTGTGTTTATGTGCTGCACAATTAAAATTTTGATTGCAAACTGACCTCGGACGTGAAAATTCAGCCAGCTGTTACAGGCAGGGAAGACAGTTGCTTTTGTTTTTTCTCACAATGGTCACGTTGTTGGTCACGCTCACGTCCAATTTTATGCTCTGATTGGTCAAAATTTGACAGGTGAGTTCATGCATAAAATTTATGCAGCATCTTGAATCTTGTTTACTATAACAGCTGAAGCTGACAGAGTTTTGTGTCAACTTGTGATGTTTTTAACTGTCTTTTTCCACTGGATGTACAAAATGAAGTTCAGCTGCTATCAGGAGTCTTCTGTTACTCATGGCTAGTTTGTTTATTGGGTTTTGGTTGAGAAAACGTCGCTTGTCAAAGTCGGAACCGATTTCGGATGGCATCGTTTTCGTTTTCACCTTGCTTGATGCATAAGAGGATTGCAAAGTCTGAAGCGATACTGGCTTTACCTGATAACTTTCAGGAGCTGCATCTCGAATGGTAAGCCAGAGAAATTATTGTATTTCATGTTTGTTTTTGTATCTAATTTAATGAAGTGGGCGTAGTTTATGCGGGAATTTAGTTTATGCACGTTTGTAAGATTTGAGACAACGATCTCACCGAGTATCTGGTTTGATATAATCTTACAGAACTTTAAAAAGCCTTTAGACAGTTTCTCACCGCAAATAGAAAGAAAATGTTCCAAAAAGAATCTTTAGTTATAATTCCAGCCGGAAAAGAAAGCTTTGAGCGATTTTCTTGCCTCGAGTTCGTCTTTGAAAAAACAAACACCGGGAAGCTGGCTTAAAACATAAACTTCAGCAAACTTAAGCTTGAAGCTTGAAGATTCAGGATATTTAGGAACACTTTAATACTTGTCTTCCTGAATGAAAATTGTAGTCTCTGTTTATGTTTCACCGAATTATATTTCTTTTATTGATTGTTAGTAGTCTCTCGCAATTTTAATCGCTATGCCGATTGTTTTCAGTCGTTCAGTGAACATCGCTTGCAGGAGTTCTCAAAATGCAGCGTTAAACCATCAAATAAAAAATAAACATGATAAATTCTTTATTATCTTGGGCGTAACTCTGTTAATGTTCATTCAAACACTCGCTACAGCTCGCTTTACAAAAGTGAGAACCAGATGGCCGTATAGGTGATTTTGGAAATTTTTTTTAACAGTTTATGAATATTGAATGAGAGCAATTTGTATTGTGAAATACTGCTTTCTGTCCATGGTATAAAAGGTTGGTTTACACGCACCCAGATTTGTTGGCAAGATTTTGCAAAGTAAACTTGTCGAACGCCAAAAACGTTGGCCTGGTTTTTTTCTAAGCCTAATTGATCTACGGTGATCAATAGCCATTACGGCTCTTAAATGTGATAAAAGATGATTACCAGTTTTTGAGTGTACATATGAGGCTATCAACTCGATGTAAGATTTGGTTCACTCTTGGGCTGTTTGCAAATTATTTTTCTCTAAAATCAGGTAGCCTTTCCCTCAAAAGTCACATAAATGTGCTCTAAAGTTAACTGAATTGTGGAATTCGAATACAAGTTTATTGTTTAATTTAAATTATAAATTTACTAATGGGAGCCTCGCTTTTAGCCCTGGCTAAATCTATATATTACATTGTCTGTAAGTAAGTATTGTAAGTAAGTACCTTGCAATTGAAAATAGAAATTAAAATTAAAAAAAAAAAAAGTTACAAATGACCAAAGAAGCATAACATCACACAAACTCCCAAAACATTAGTTCATGAGAGATTTTTCAAATACATTTTTTCAGCTGAGAATGTTGCAAAGCAGTGGAAAGTCAGCAGGCATGAACAAGATCAGTTTGCTGTCATGTCTCAAAACAGAGTAGAGAGGGCACAGAAGGATGGCCACTTTAATCAAGAGATTATCACCATTCCTGTGAAAATAAGAAAAGGTAAGAAAACAGCTAAGAGACAAACTTTTTAGATTTCTTGTAGAGTAGAGCAGAGATTTCTCAGTTGTAAGACACTAGCTTGAACTGATGTTAAAAATAGTAGCCGAGTTCTACATATTCTTTCGTTGCTTGTAGATAACAACCTGTTTATGAATAATTCACTGTAAATGCATTTTTTCAAGAATTTAGCATGCGTAGAATTAGACTGCAAAACAGCCTGTACTTTTCGCAGGTCTAGAACACGCAAGCAGTCAAGCAAAAGTCTTTATTTTCAAGCAAGTTTGAAAATGGAGTGTGGTACTAAGGAGAGACTGACTTTTGGTTGATACAGGAGCTTTCCCTTTCAGCTACAATGAAATTTGCTTATTTAATGCAGTTTAGGTCTCTTCTGCTAAGATAAAGAAAAAAGGACAGAAACACATGAAAAAGCAAACAAAAAAAGAGACAAAGTGAAAAGTGTATTCAATACAAAGATTATTTTAACTACTTGCAATATTGTCAAATAGACTGTGTTCACTTACAGGTACAATAGAAGTCAAAGAAGATGAATTCCCACGTCATGGTACCACAATGGAGGGCCTCGCTCGTCTCAAGCCTTGCTTTCTCCAAGATGGCACAGGTACTGTGACTGCTGGGAATGCCTCAGGAATCAATGATGGCTCTGCGGCAGTTGTGCTCATGACATATGCAGAGGCAACCAAAAGTGATGTGGCACCCCTGGCTCGTATTGTCTCCTGGGCTCAAGCGGGTGTAGACCCATCTGTGATGGGTACAGGGCCCATTCCTGCCACTCGGAAAGCTGTAAGTTGGTATGACAGTTATTGTTTGGGGGTTGCTAGTGAGCATAAATAGTATAGACCTTTTCACGGTTTTTCAACTTTTGACACGGACAAGTTAGGGGAAACCGTCGACACCACTGAAAGAGCGCCTTAATATTAGTAAAATTGCCACATTTGAAAGTGATACGTCTTAACCGAGCAAAGATAGAGCTTCGCAAAGTTGCGAAAATTTATAGACGTTTGTATGTTGGGGGTCAAGTTTGTACCCCCCCCCTACATACAAACGTCTGTAAAAATATGAACATTAACTGCTTTGTCTCATTGGGTCACTGCACAAAGAAGATTTTGATTTTATGGGGGAATGTTTGGCATCAGCGGTAGAAGTGTCGGAAGTCGCGTGGGTAAAGTTTTCGCTTCGCATGTTTCTCTGATCGGTATTTCACCAGACATATATTTCAGTTGTCAAAGTTGTATTTCCAATAACTTTATTTTTCGTTGATAGCCATTTTCGGCAGCAATCAAGAATAGCTTTTAGTTCCAACGCCCGGACCGCATTTCTTTCACATTTAAAGCGATCTTTCAAGAATCATATTAAAGATATTTTGTCTCCTTTTCTTTCATCTGCAGCTTCAAAAGGCCAACTGGAAAACTGAAGATGTTGACTTGTTTGAGCTAAATGAGGCCTTTGCAGCTCAGTCATGTGCTGTTATTAAAGATCTGGGACTCGATCCGCAAAAGGTGCTTTGAATAAATATATACATGAAACTCTTGCCTGTGGACCCCTCGTTATCTCGCAAGATTACAGAAGTTTGAGTGACAGTAATCCTTATCCTTTTATTACAGAATCACGGACACCGGCCTTTTCCCGCACAATAGAGATGAATTATCCACCTCAGACGGGTTATCCCGTCGGATAATCCGTGTCAGCTGGATACTGATCCGTCTTAATGAGATCAAACGGACGGTTTTCACACATTGGACCAACGGTGTGTCCGTTTATCCGTCCATTTTGTCGGATTTAAAAAGACGGATTATCCTTAATTTATCAGCACTTTGTCTTTTCTCTTGGATTTATTACTCTTCTTTGCAGCGCATAATCTAAAACTGGTGTAGATGAAAATAGAAGCCACGCCTTTTATGCAAACGTTTTCTGAGCAAATTCTTTTTGTACCTCAGTATTGTCTGTAGTGACGAAAACTAGTAGTGATTCCCTACACAATTACTGAAGAACATCGCCGAAAAAATCACTAAGCATAGTTATCAGCACTAACAACAATGTGACTTATTATTATTTTAATATTGTATTTTCAGGTCAATGTCAGTGGTGGTGCTATAGCTCTTGGACACCCAATAGGAGCGTCTGGATGTAGAATTCTTGTTACTCTGTTGCATGGCCTAAAACGGACAGGTGGGAGAAGAGGGGTAGCTGCACTGTGTATTGGCGGTGGCATGGGTATTGCTATGTGCGTAGAAAGGTTATGATTAGAACTGGTACACAAAGAGGACATTGTGATTTGCCGCAATTTGTGATTGGCTTTGAACGGCTGAAAAATCTCGCGCAACTTTCTCAGCCAATCAAAAGTAAAACCTAAGTCACTCGTGACATCACTTGCGCGTTTTCCCGCGCTGAAATTAGCGCTAGCTGCGAGTATTCACCTCGAAATGTGATTGGTTAATTTGATTGTCAGGTCGCAGTGTGATTGGCTAGAGTTACAACTTAAGTTTTTCTGTTTCAAACTGGCGGGAAAATAACAGTTTTCTGACAAAAATGGATACGTGTGGACGGGGCCTGAATAACTACTACGTGAAACTTCCTAATGCAACGTGGAGGACCGGTAAACAACCCTCAAGAATTTAACTCCAGGAAAATTCGCCCACATTTGACAAAGTTAGAGATGCTAAACAAACGCGATAAAGTTTGAATGAACGCAAAGTGTAGTGACGTTTTCACTTCCTTGTGGTTACGTTAAGCTTCCTTACGCCTAACTTCACGTTAAAACCATTGAAAGTTGGTCTTATAAGATTTCCATGTCCATGGTTTGAATTCGTTCGTGAAGTTTTATGGTCACTATAACCGTTGTGGCTTCACGTTGAACATTTGTTGTCACTGTTTTGCATAGAAGAGCAGAGAAAATGTACCAAACTATAAAAAGCACGTTACCAAAAGAATGTTTTACTAATTAAGGCTACGTTCACATTGCACCGGACGAATTTTTGACCGGTTGAAAATTTTGACAAGATACTTTGTTCATAAGGGACCGTCAAACGCGCGAACAAAACAGAAACAACAAACGAACGGAAATAGAGCGATTTGATTGGTTTATCGAACGGATACAAACGCGCGTGGCTTTTGGTTGGTTAAGCGAACGTTTGGGTGAAACAACTTCATGCCCAGAACTTTCTAGAAATCTGTTGATACTTCGCTTTGACTTCATACTGCAACACAATTGGCCAATCGAACAATGCCTTCTCCATATTAGGGTTTGGCGGGAAAACGAAGAGTCCATGTTTTCATCTCTTAATCCATTGGCTGATAAAATAAATAACGAACACTTAACGAAACCATTTTCAAGGTTATACGAAAATCGCTCTATTTTCGCTCTGTTCACTCGGAAATTGGAATAACTGGGCGTCTAAATTCTCCTATGGTGCTTATGTCCGAACGGAACACCTAAACAAACGAATTTTCAACCGGTCGAAAATTCTTTTCGTGCCGTGTGAATCTTGGCTCACTCACGTTTAAAGGCGGCCACGTTAGTGGTCATTATACTGTACGGAATGGGCGCTTTCCATTTCCTTGGCCAAATCGTTCACGGTTTAAGCAAAAGAAAACCAAAATTCAGGACTAGTAAATTTTTATCGCGGAATCGCGTTTATCATTTGCACAAATCTGTTCCATTAACCGAAAAACGGCCGCGAAAGCCTGAAACTGGTATCAAAGATAGGTTTGAAAAACTAGAACACGAATTTCTGTTTGGAATATTCCGTACGGAACAACAGGACTACATTTTCAGATGTTTCGTTGCTCCCGGAAATTTTACACTGGAACGATCCGTAAACTCGTGTTCCATGTGCATTTTGGTAAATGGAAGGCGCCCAATGTTTCGGAGATTTTGCTTGTTTTCAGTTTAGAAGTTCGCGCTTTTTCGCAACAGGACGCGTCTAAAGTGGGTTGTTGAGTTTCAAGATTGAATCACACAGCACACCTGTGATTCTTAAAGATTTATTTTCATATTTATCAAAGTATAAATATTTGTACAAAGGAAGGTATTTACAGTAAGTTAATGATATAATTTTTCTTATTGTAATGTTCTAAAGAACTCATTCTTCCATGGCAAGGAATTTTGGGCTAAAAAGTCAAATAAAGTATGAACAGTATAAAGTGCAGCTTTTTGTTTCATAAGAAAAGTACATTTTTGCCTCTGCCAGATATAGATATTGAGTCCCGCAGGAGCTGTGTTACGTGGGACTACGACTTAAAAAACAAGACTATATGGTGCCACATATGGTGTGGGAGTTGGGTTGAGATATTTCCTGTAACGTTACATGACGGCGAATCTGAACTGTATTCATAAGGATGACTTGAAATACGTGCTTGACATTACTTCGCAATCACATGCGTGATGAGACGAATAATTATATACAGCATCGCTTCGCTTCTTTGCTTCTTAGGCCCCGTTCACACGTATCCGGATATTTTTGAAAACGAAGATTGTTTTCCATCCGTTTTCCGAAAACACCATTGAAAGTTGAAAACACAGTACAAAATACAGTTGAAAACTTTCGTCGCGCCTTTTCTCTCGACCCGACTGACTGCCCCTGGGTCTCCGAGGATGCGAAAATACACGTCCACACTTACGAAAGCGTTAAACAATAGAAATATTATAGCATCCCTCACAGAACATGCGTTATTCTACTAGTAAATGTTGTGTGTGACATCATCGTATTTGGAAACCTCCGTTTTCGTCCATCCACATTTAAACGAATAGATATCGTTTTTAAAAACCTTCACTCTGGAGAGCGTTTTGAAAAGATGCGTTTCGGTGAACGTTTTCACCGAATACGTGTGGACGGAAGACAAAACAAAAGCGGATGCGTGCGCGTGTTGACGGGGCCTCAGAGTGCTTTTAGGGCCTGTTTACATGGAGGTGGGGGACCCCAGGTAGGTGGGGTAACATGCGGTGGGTCACCCCACCTATCATGTAAACGTGATCAAATTAAAATGAGAAATTATGTGGACAGGCGGGTTACCCACCAAAGCGGGTTACCTCACCCACCTGGGGTCCCCCACCTCCATGTAAACAGGCCTTTAGTTAACCCACGAAATAGATAGTATACTACTACGAACTATTACTCACTAATTCCACTCTTTTGTTTACTTGTCACTATTTAGCACTACTGAATTGTTACATATTGTTTCACGGGTTTCGTAAAATCACTCAACGACTCAAGTAGCACAATCTGAAACATTTGTTGAACTCGAATGTGTTTTGTAACTGGAATTTTTAGACCTTCTAGGTCAAACCTATCTTTGAAAATGCTCCTTTTTACAAAGTAATTTTTTAGTAAGAGCTTATGGAAAGAAATCGGAACGTTACTGAACGAGGATCAAGAGGTTGTTTACTTTTCCGTTTTTTGAGACGAAAATCTAATGCTACGTTTTCTTTCTCAAGTTTCAATTCATTTATTTTCTGTATACCGAACCGGGTAAGACTGGGGACCAACACTCATCGTCTGATTGTGTTGCTACATTAAAGTTATACTTGATCTCAAACCAGACCATTTTTAAGCCCCTGTTAAAAGGCTTTTTTCAGCAAAATGTCTACTCTTTAAGGACTTTAAGAGAAACTTTTAAGACACCAAACGGCGCATAAAATGACGTTACAGGCCGGCAAAATACCTGCTACTCAAAAGCTCTTTCAACAAGTTATAAATATTACTTAACAAGCATATTTAAGATTTAAATAATCAGCAATGAAAACAATCAAAAATAATAAAATTACAATACTATATAAATTAAAGAGGCTATGTGAAAGCAGTCCAGTCCATTTGGGTAGCTTTTCCAAATACGCAGCCTTCCTCTCTGTGGAGCTTGACATTAACGAAGAAATTAGGACTTGTAAATGACAATCACAGCTGACGAACAAATAAGGCCCTGTCAACACCAATGCATTTTTGTATGAAAACGTATACCTTTCGATGAATTAAGGGCTTCCGTTCACACTAGTGCGCTGAGCGTTTTCATCGAAAGCGCGTCGATTAGAAAACGCTCTTGAAAGTGGACTCAAACGAAAACGCATACATATCGTATTCGTGTGGACGGTCGAAAAGGGTCCATCGCAAATGCGTGTGTTAGTAGCATGCGCAGAGAGTTCAACTTAACGTCACAACATGCAGTTCTATAGTTTTCGAACGTTTTAATTTGGACAGTAGAAAACGCCTCAAAACGGTAATGTGAACGCGAATAGATCGGTGCGAAAACGCACACTTTTGAAAACGCATTAGTGTGGACAGGGCGTAAGTCGCGACCCCGAGTGTTACGTATATTTCATTTACAAACCACAGAGAGCTTCAGTGAAAGCTTTGAATACTGGTATTCGTTTGCGTCTTTTTTAACGGCTGAACGAGATGGATTTAAAGAAACAGCCTCTTTAATGTAATCGATCCTGTCGATCTATGAAACTTATGATTAAATCTTACCTATTTATTTTCATTTAAATAATTAATTATGTCTGGCTATCACTATTTTTCTTTCACCAAGTGTTTCGCAGAAACCTCAAAATAACAGTGCCTAAAATAACTGTTTCAAACAGGTTCCTTTTTTCCTCGTGTGAGGAGTAATATTATTTACAATATATTTATTATAAATATTAGTAGTATGAAATTACTTTGTGTTTTCTTGTTGTTCGCAGTTCCTGCATTTCTGACACTGATTCAGCATCTCTTTACACTGTGTGCATTGTTTTATTATATCTTGATCGTCTGATTCAAATTCTTCTTCGTCTTCTTCGTCACTGCTTTCGTTATCCCAATCTACCACCTGAATGGTGGCCTGAACTGGAAAATTCCGGAGAAGTGTTTCTCCTGAAGCGTACATATAATCATACACAGCTTTGGTCCAAACTAACCTACGAAGCAAGTTGCACAACATTTAAGAGAAGAATCATTAAAATTAAGTTCTTACGGCGTACAAAAGAGTGGGTGAATGGGCGTACTTTTTTGGAAAAAAAGATGACCACGTGACATGTCACGTGAAAAAAGTCAAAGATCTAGTATACATAGAAGAAAAGACTGGTCCCGTTCGTGGTAATCTACCTAAAGAACATGTATCAGGCGTTCACATTTTCCCAATAAAACATAAACCCAAACCTTGAACTGCTTTCGAGGCCCGGAACTTTCACACCATGCGAGCATTCTCTTATTTTTCCTCAAAGTTAGTGGAAAGTCAGTTAACGCGCGCGAGTGGCAAGCTCGGTCATTTCCGTTTCTCACGGCTTTCGCTTGACGGACTAAGAAAAAATGAGAGGCCGCTCGTTCTACACCACCCTTAGAACCTATGAGGTGACAATTTTTTGTCAAAGCCCGGAAGAAATAAACGCTGTGAAATGAAGAAAGCGCACACGTTATTACTGAACATACAGGGGCGCATCTAGGGGGAGGGTGCAGGGGTGGCGCACCCCCCACCCCCCTGAAATGACCTGCGGCTTTCTAATTAACACTGTGCAGTCTGCTTCACAGTTATACAAAATCTGCTTTATCATTTGATATGTATTCTCAGCAGTTCACATTATGTTATTGCCTAGTCGAAAGCCTTCTTCTTCGTATTCGCTATTAAAATTTGTTTACGTCACCAGTCAATTACGCCATTCCTTAGTAGTGCACCCCCTCCTACGAAAAATCCTGGATCCGCCTCTGACATACCTGACTGGATGTTTGAATTGCAGGTTTTGTAGGTTATTTCCTTGGCCGTTATCCTGCTGTCCGTAAGACTAACAAAAAAGGAGAAAAGGGAAAAGGTCTTCAGGGTTGCACGAAATAGGTCATGGGGTACGATAAGTAAAAAGGTTTCTATTCCTTTGAAAGGTTTGCACTTGGCCTCATTTTGTAAGTAAGCAATTCGGGCCTACTTTGTTTACTCCCTGTAAGGCGTATTCCCAGGCCTTCTCGGTCAATTCACTTCGGTGGCGTATCTGAGGCGAACGAACCACGTGACCCGAAACGCATTGGCTACGCGGAATAATGAGGCCTAAGGACTGGGCGCGGGCAAGGGCCTACTTACATGACGGCAAAGAAATGTACAAAAGGTGTGATGCATGTGCACTGTTGTTGCATGGTAACAAGCGCTCTTTGTATCTTTTGACCCAAAGGAATTATGGGATTATTAGAGAAACGCAATTTTTACTTTGGCAAAAAACAAACACACGAAAACTGTTCATGATGCCAGGACCTTACAGTAACGATCTTCGCTGGAACACCATTTGTCCAGGAGTTGCTCTTTGAGATCCTCTACGCTGGCAAAACGCGAAACATTACGCAGTTTCGCACCCCATTTAGCTCAACTCTGTGGTTGTTTACCTTTTAAGTTTCCGGAAAATCCAGTTGGAAAGTAAAAACACTTTAGGGGTCGTTCCAGCGGAAGATTTCCGGGAGCAACAGAACATCTGAAAAGGTAGTCCTGTTTTCCCGGACGGAATGTTCCAAACGGAAATTCGTGTTGATACCAGTTTCAGGTATATTTTTCGCGCCATTTTTCGGTAAATGGAACCGATTTGTCGAGATTTGTACAAATGGTAAAAGCGATTCCTGGGCGAAATTTAGTTGCTGAGAGGGAAGACTCGAAGGTTTCAAGGTTTCTTTGTGGATTCTTAATATAACGAAGCTCATCGAATACCGTACCGAACAGCTAAGAAATGCCACGATTTTCATCATTGTTGTCGATGGTTGCATCATCATTCATGATTCACGAGGTTGTCACGTGCAATTCTACTTAATGAAACAGTCTCTAACTGTGACGACTTGATTCTAAAAGTGCTATAAGTTATTTAACAATTAATGAATGAGACTGAGCTTGTTTACAGGATTAACAATACTCGCCTCGCCTTTCAAACTTCTAAAACCACAATTTATAGGCCGCATACTTCAGAATTAAAGTCCATATCTAAATTTGGAAGAACTTTGAAAAATATATGATCTTTTACACTCCTGTTTAACCTTGAAGCAGGTGAAACAGAACTCATAAATTATGAAATACGTGTGTTGTACTGTTCGTGATAGCCGAATTAGGTCAGAAATGTCTTGAAGCAGCACCCACACTAAAGTATGGACCCCTAAAAAGCTGCATCACTGTACTCAGCAGGGGCGTAGCTGGGCAAGGGGGGGGGGGGTCCTGGGGTGCCCGTGACCCCCCTTGGTAGGCCTTCTTTTGAGCAAACAACCTACAATATTCAGGTGGCAAAAACGGCATGACAATATCTTGGCCGTAAAAGCCATTGTTGAAAAGCACACTTTTTTTAAAATTTGTTTTTTTGTAAAGTATTTTCGTCAACGGCTCTTGTCTTTAGTTAATATGGGCCTTCATGCCGCGATAATACGACTGACAATCTGGTGAGTAGCCTCTGTGACCCCCCCTTTGAAAAATCCTGGCTACGCCCCTGCTCAGGGTTTGAATCATAAAGATATTTCAATTTTGTGCTTCTAAACACTTTCAGCCGTAATAAAAGACGAAAAAATTGCGAAGATCAAGATGGCGTTCTCAAAGTGCCCTTGCTTGACTTTTCAAAGCAGTCATGTTAGATGCCAAAATCTCATTGGTTCCTACGCATCAACTCATAGTACCTTCAACCTTATTGGCCCCTGCAACAGACATCCGAACATACAAAGCCACAAAGATACATACGCTCAAACTACTGACGTATTAGCTATTTTTTCAAAATAGCTCAAAACCTGTCTTAATTAGGTCTTGCCTAATGGCACAACGGAAGTATATGTATAGCCGTTTTCAACAGCGCTTTGATCGAGAGGAAATAATATCTAGTAGATAAATATTTTTGATTAGCCTCACGCGCACGCGTGTGGATTTCACACATGTCGATCATCGCTGTACTTGTGCAAATGCCAGATATGTGAGATATTTAGTTTCCAAAAAGGTTAAACCAGACTTTATCCTCGGAAATAAGAGACAAAATTAAACTTAATTTCGTTGAAACAAGAATCGAAGCCCACGTTAATGGCAACCATAACGCCTGCAGGGGCGTAGTACTTCAAGAAGGATCCGATAGTTTTGATGGCCTATAAAACACCGCGACACCTAATTTCACATTTTTTTCTTTTAAAGAATAGTAATTTCTCTTATATTGTTTACTATATCGTTTTGAATGGTAAAAGTTACTTTAATTTCCTAGTATTGTGAGCTCACGTTTTCCACAAAATCGGCTGACGTTGATGAAGACAACGGAATCAAAAAGGCATCAATGAAAATGTGAAACGCACGTGCAGATCAAGACTTTTCCAGGTGCTCTACTATCGACCGGGGGGGGGGGAGGTACTACCATAAATGGGATATATAAGTATGTGCTGCTGTGAAGGGTATGGTTTTCAAGCAGTTTACTCTGGGATAGGGTATATAAATCAGAGAGTTTTGGTCTAGAGTAGGGTATCATTCTCTGGGGACTGATCAATTGGTTGAAGATTTTAGTCTAGACTAGCCTATAGGGAAACCGGTAATTGCCACTCGAAACTGTAAAAAAATCAAATCGGTTTTGGTTTGGCTGGACTGTGCTAGTGACCTCAGTAGTTTCTGGAAAACAGCTCCTGTAGGATAGGGGGGATTTGGGGAGTTTTAAAAAGTCTAGACGGTAGCAAAGTTCACTTGCACTATTGTAGCTCTGGTATAGGCCAAGGATTCCAGGGTCCCGGCCGCGGCACATCCCCACCCAAAAATTCCTAAAGTACCTCCCCCCGGACTATCGATCACAACTCTGAACACTTGGAACGGACTACTTTCTTCTCAAATTGTCTTTTCCAGCTGGCTTCGATGTCGTAGTTATGCAAGGTTCCTCAAGCTGGGGTTTCCATACACTGGGGATCGTTTCAATTGTGATGGAATCGTCACAAAAACGCAAGGCGTTTTAGTAGATACGTATTTTTTTGACTTTACAGATTTTGTAAGTCTTTTTCAGTTTTAAAAGTACCGTCGTCCCTTCCTGGATTTTGAGAACTTCGCAGTTTGAGAAAACATTGCTGTTATCAGGTCAGGATTGAACGTGTTTCGCAACTTTGAAAAGGCAAATTTCAGCATGCATGAAACAAAGCGTGCATCACACTTATTGGTGCAGTTCTTTACCCTCACTGTTACGGCCAAGTTTCTCTAAAATGCGCTCCTAAGGATATGACATAGAAAAAAACACGATAAGCAAAAACGATGAACTGGGACATGACATTCTTTATAAAGCTGACAAGTGACGTGACAGAGGTAATTCTGAAAATCGGTCAAATGAAAAGACAAATCTTGAGTGACTGGTAGTACTTGTTCCCTGAATAACATTTTTGACAAATCTGTCAACGGGCTACAGGTGAGAAATTAAACCTGATAATTATAACGCACGAATAATTTACCATAAAAAACCTTCAAACTAATGAACAACAAGGTTTCGTTTGTCACCGAATTTTGGTTAAAATAAGATAGGCAGTAAAAATGATAACTTTTCCAATATTAAATTGATAAGAATCTCACCGATAGGTAGAGACTTGTCGAGCTGGGCCATATTTTCAATTAGCGTTGTTTAGACCGATAGGATTTCATGAAAAGGGTGGACCCAAGCACAGCTCGAAGAGGAGTTCATTAAATCTTTCTGGATTCAAGTCATTATTGGCGTTTTTCATTCTTGGGACCCAATGGAAGCTTTTGTTTCTGTAAACATATTACGTTTTGATATTTTTGGTCCGAAAGATAATGAAATTTTCGGTAGCATCTCCCAGGGCAGATTCTTTGAGGTACCGCCTCAGAACTGCAGAAGTGTGCTAACAGTTAACGCATTGATTGGTTATTTTCGCGAGTTTTTTCATATATATAACTTGAAACTAGACGCTGAAAGAGGCCTTACTGATTCCAATTCTAAAAGCATAGATATGAAGGACAGCAATAAATTTTGATTTCTCTTTGTTTGAGTAAATGCAATTTTTGAAGCCGTGCCGACAAAACCTCTCCGCTCCGAACAGGTGAAAGCTACTAAGCAAGTAACGTTCAAGCTATTTCATGGATCTGTAAAAAAGCCGTGAGAAAATCCAAACTAGAACAGAATCCACGTATTTTTTTCTCACTTCTACACAGTAGCGGTTTACTGAGAGTTCATTCAAAGCCGAAAAAACAAGGAAGTAAATAAATGAAAAAAGCTACCTGGCATCGGACTTCTGTTCCAAATGGCGGCGATTGGTGCAAAAGTAAGGCCATATTCATCTTGAAAATTTGTCGGTAATTAGGCTAAGAACTAGTTTTCTCTTTGATAAAACCAAAAAAAAAAATTTTTGAATCGCAAGAGTTAAAAAAAAATTAAACTAGTATTCGAAGGGCTGAAAAAAGATTCTGTTAAAGTAGCAACCTACGAAAGTATCTATGGTCAGTTACGAAGTGAAACAGGATGCTATAGATGAGGCAATATTAAACACTACTTCTTTAAATTTTTTGCCCCTAAAATATACAGCTTTGTAGATATATGCAAAGAAGCATCACACTGTTTTGTTTTTTTCTTTCGCGGTCTTCGGTAAGAAAGGCTGCAAATCCATTAACACCACTAAATTCCAAGGTTTTTTTCTAAACTTGCTTTTTGCCGCCCGTTGGATGAATTTGTCGCAGCTCCATTTCATGAAGTGACGAAATTTTGATGACTAAGCCACTGTGTTACTGAAATGGCTAAGAGCTGCATAATTTTTAGAAAATTGTCAGAACTGAATTTAAACGGCGAACTAACCATGCATCTTTGTCGTCGAGTTTTTCTATCATCGTGCTCAGGTGTATCAACCCACGGTCGCCAAATTTTGCTGAAACGAACGAAGAGAAAAAGTAGTGGTTAGTGGAACACGTGTTGAGCTCGAGGAAAAACTTCATTGTTAAGACGACAAAGCTTACAAGGTCGACATGTATGTTGTACAAGTGGAAATTCATTCATTCGCTGTGCCAGTAATTGTTTTTGTGTTGCGCGGGTAATTCACCGTGTTCAAAGCATGAGTTGAATCGTGCACGTGAAATGATTAAACGTCGAAAACACGGTTATACAACATTTTGCCGCAGTGAGCATAGTTTCAGCTCTCGTGTCTTTTCATCATTGAAACTTTAACACAACAGTGAATATTGACACAGTGGTTCGTGAAATTCCACCTTAGCACCGAACGCCGTTCTCTGCAACACGAATACTGTTCATGTTGGTCACTTTTAAGTTCCAAGGTGGCATCATACAGCGTTGGCATTGTTTATAACAAGGTACTTACTTCATGACTTTGGTTCCCGTATGCATCAAAGGTCCTATTAGCCTTTTTCTTTTACTTCTTGGCTTCCTCTCTCTGTGTACCTGAATTAATGCTACTGGAGAAAAGAGCGATGTCATTTATATACATTATAATTTCAAGAATTAATGAGCTAACTTCGAGTCACGAAATCGCGAAATCGCAATGTTACGTTGCCGTGTGTCGTAAACTTTACCTTAATTGTCCCCGCAGTGCGGCAAAGATTTCCTCCTCCTCTTAAAACCTCTCAGTACTGGTTTTCCAAGGAAAGCTGGACTTGTACACCAATGAAGCAATGGGCTCAGAAAGGTGTTAATGGAGAAACTGCTGGCGAATTTCAAGTCAGTCACTCTCGCATGTTTCATGAACAGTTTGTCCACGATGCGAAAGTCACGAACGGCTGAATTTATGATTTATATATATGAACTACACCTCCAATCTTTTCCAAAGCTAGATATCACAGGAACGCGTGAAACCTTTACAAAATGTTTGAGCAGCGCCAAAATCAGTCTAGACGTGTTTCGGGTGTCCACCGGACCTCGTTTATTTTCACACCTCAGCTGTCCATTCGGCCAATCGCTCGCGCTGCGCAGGAAGACTCTTTGTTTTGGGCCGTCAAAGGGCTTCTGTCTTGCGTGTGAAGCTTTCCTCACCTCATTTTGAAATCATTCAACATGGAAACCCAAATTAGTTTTTTTCAGGCGCTAAAATCAATACAAGCAAGAGCCCTAGCGACATGTGATCAATTGTCGCAAGGGCGAGAGAATAATTGAGCTTGTGCATGTTTCACTGAGACACATGGAACATGGCCGGATATCAACTCACTCATTGGTCACGCAAAACAATCTGAAGCTTTTTCCTTTGTTTCGCGAAACTTAAAATGTAAATTTTTCCATAGAGCCTTTTTCGATTTTTTTCTTTCTTGCATTTGCAAGGAATAATGTACATTTTAAAACCTCTTAAGATGGCATTTGACAAAAAGCTGTGAGCTGGCCCCATTGTCCTTTAGCAAATTCGTGAGCTTTTTCGGTTTCAGTAGGGTAGGGTAAGACAAAGGCAAGCAGCAATAGCTTTGTGTAAAGGTTTCAAATTGCTGGATAAAAAACGCAGAATTCACGATTCATGAGACACACTTTAAACTTTTCGCTAAAATTTTAATTGTCTACCGCAAAACACGCAAGGAAGAATGTATTTCTGATATTTTCACACCGACCCAGTCCCGGTGGGGTCTTATAGGGCACCAGATAGCAAAGATGTAGTCCGCCATGGTTTTCGCGTCTTGGCAAAAGAAATATTTTTCCCAATTCAACTATGGTAAGAAGTGCTATTTCTATTGTTTTTGGATTAGCGATAGGTGTAAGATTTGACAACAATTTGCCTTTGGTTTACCCAATTATTCGGCGAAATTATCAGTGGTAGCGAGCTTTGCGTACTCTGCGTACTGGAGGCGTCTGCTCAACTCGGTGGTGAAGTTAGATATTAAAGCGCCTAAAAATACTGCGTTATTAAAGAAATCTAGTGCTTTTACCGGCCACTAATGCTACAAGTTAATGGACTATTTGAACAATAGAACATTGCAGGTGATTCTAGCGGGATAATTTTCTCTGATAATGGATTTTGAGATATAATTACAAAATTTTCCTGGCGGTACCTTTGTCAACCGTGATAAATGAAATCTCACTGCTTATAAAGCCCCTGAAGAAGCTTGAGTAGTTTTCTCGCACATAAAAGCTGAAAGCCCTATATCTTAAAAGAAGTGAAAAGGCACCGAAACTAATGGAGATTGTCCATCTTATAATTAAAATATATTTATTTGTTCAGCTGAAATAGTTTTTTTGTATCCAAATGGGTTAGGTTGGCCTGTCAAGTGGCCAAGTGAGGCCATTACCTATTTGTGATTTAACTGCCTTGACAACATAACTGCGTGGACAAATTGATGAATTGTTCCAGTTGCCAACAATGACACAACCTGACCCAATTTCTAAAAAAAAATTAATAAAAAGGGGGAAAATATTAGAGCTTACTATGGTCTCCTGTCATAACAATGCAGTACATTGTATTCAACATTTAAAAACTGTGTGAAAAATGAACATGATGAATACAGGGCTAGAAATTAACTTGAATTCCAGCTTGTCCTTTGGGCAAGCAGCTCTCAGCTTTTGCTTCCCTGGAGAGACTTCTTACTCGTCTTAGTTAATGATTTACTGGTAGTTAGAAGATGACTCACTAAGACCTGGCCTTGCCCATGGGCCATTGGGGCAAGTAAGCTTTAAAATGTACTTGTTCAGTAAGAGAATCTATCTATCTTGCATTACCGGACTGGACTATTTTCAGGCCCGGGAATCCAGCGAACAAATATGTGCTGAAAATTAAAGGAAAGTTGTTAAACTGTGTTAGCGTTTGTTGACTATGCAGAGGATGTCAATAATAGAACTTTTTCTCTTGTTTGTAACATCTAAAATAGGTAACATTAAATCAACAAAATCTATGGTAAAATCTGTAGGATTTTACCCTGGAAAAAGAATGTCCCTCATAAAAACAGAAGCCCATTAGAACTAACCAATTAACATACAAAATTCACAAAACCTTTAATCATTTTGCTTTTTTAGCCCCGACACAGCTCAAACGAGTATTCCTTAGAAAGGCTAGTTGAGAATAACAACAGATTTTCACAGACAAGCCATTAGTTCACTGGTTTCAAGCTTTGCATAGCATAAATTATTCACTTTCAAATGACAGCACCATATATTACCCACCATTTTTCATAAGTTATTATGATTTTGGACTGAAAAAAGTATTATATCATCTGATAGTTTTATTCCAATTCATAAGTACCAAATTTTCTTGGTCATTTAAAATTTTAGAAAGTACTTAACAACTTAGCCTCAAAAGGAAATTAAGAGATTTTACTTAAGATCCAAGATGATTTTAGAGCTGTTTCTGGATAATGCATTAATACTTTGTTTAAAGGGATTTTTTTAGGATAAAACCTGTCATCTGTTTCTTTGTCTGAACAGAAAACACTGCTTTGCATTAGGAGTTCAGGAAATTACTTTTGCTATCTCTGTTTTATAAAGAAATCTAAAAGTTCATCATGAGCTTCAATGAAGTTCTAAATTTCCTTCCAACCTGCTGGTCATTGTTGTTTTTATAACCAGGAAAAGCTGTGATTCAATATTAAACAAAATAACATTGAAACCATTCTCTTGGCTATGAAGTTGTCATAGCAACTTAATGTGTATTGTGTGGAGTCAAATGTTTCTGATTTTAACCCCAAAAAATACAAAGCTCTCCGACGTGTTTTTTTTTTTGCCTACTTTATTTCTCAAAAACGAAACTCAAACTAGCAAAAAAAGTTCAGAACAGTTTTTACACTAAATCAAAGTCACATACAAAAATTCAGTAACTTTGAAGGCCTTTCAAGAATAAGCAAAAAATCACAGTGTTGTTCTGGCAGCAGAGCCCATGATATTATAAACTTTTTGTCATCTGTGACTGTTTAATGGTTGTTTGTTGTTTAGTTGTGAGATTACCACTTTTAGCCTAGATTACCCAATATATTTTTAAATATTATAAAAGAAGTAAACCATTTGTGTTATTTCCTATTATGCATTGTTTCAATAGATTGTTAGCCTGCGAGCAAGCTCTCCCAGGGGTATGGAGTACCCCTGAGAGAGTTGTGATAATTACTGTATGTTTACTGTATGGTTGAACACTTGATTTTCTCACATCTTAATGAATAAATTTCATGTATTGGAACTGCGGCATGGAGAAATAAAGGTAAAGAAGGATCTTCTTTGCATTTATTTCTTCATTCCGCAGTTTCAACCATACGTATATGTTGCAACCCAATTTAATGACCAGCTCCCAGTTGGCTTGCTAGCTCAATAACATTGGTTAGAGCACTGCACTGGTATTGCAGAGGTCAGGGTTCGAATCTTGGCAAGCCTAAATTTTGTTAGGCCTTTTTTTTTACAACTGCATAAGTTTTGCTGTTAACTGCGAGGATCTTCTTTGCATTTCACATCTGAATTTTACATATATATTTTTTAAAATACACTTTCAACATGAAAGTGTAAAGAGTTCGGCACTTTTTTGACTATCACAACAGAAAAAAAAAGAGTTAAACTTGAAGTAGGAGTCAGTTAGGTTTGATGTTATGCTCCTTCCCACTGTAAAAAGTACAATGATTCATTAATGCCTTGCAGCTAGAGACGATGTACCTCATGCAGACTTGGCAAGTGAGACAACTTTTTTGCTTGTCTCACGATTTCCCTCTTGTCTCATGCTCTCATGAGCTGATAACTGATTGATTTCTCACACGTTCTCTGAAATTCACACTCAAAAAACCTTTGGCGACATCTGTAGGGTTTGTTTCCAAGTTAGATAGCAAACACTTGAATTACCAACTTGGTGCAATGTTTGTATTCTTCAGCCTACTGTAACTTGCTGTGGCCAATGTTAAAAGAAACATGAATCGCTCATGAACCCCAGCAATTGTTTGAATACGCAGTGATGAAGGAGATCTTTTCTACTTTAAAAAGAAAAATTTCTTTGATCACCCATTATCCCTACTGAAAATAGTTCTACTAGGAAGATTGTGGCCTGTGAAAACAGCTGTTTCTCCTCACTCATGGCCGCTGGGGACATTCTGCATTTCGTTTCCTCCTCGCAAAACATCCCAGTGGCAACAAGCGAGGAGAAACAGCTGTTTTTGCAGGCTACCACTTCTCTTACCTTTCGGGCTTGCAAGCAAATGCATGTGAACTTTACTGTTCCAGAGCAGTTGTGCAGGCCTACCATTACATCCCCCCTTTTACTAAGATTGACTTCATATTGGCAAGTGTTGCTTACCAGTCAGACAACAACACGTCTGATGGGCTGCTCTGCGACCATTGGACATCAGCAGATATTTAACCCATGGAAAGGGTGACTTCAAGAGGGCACTTAACAGGCAATTATCTCGTAATTAACAGACTCTAGAAGACTGGTGTTGTTGGTATTTCTATAACTATTTCCATTTATTCCTGATTATATGATTGTTTATTTTTCGTTTTTTGTTTGTTTATGATTAGGGAACTGGAGCATCTCTTGCCAGTGAGGAGGACGTGAGAGAACTGGAAGCTAATTCAAACTGTATGTGTACAGCATGAGAAAACATCATAGGGTGATTATTAGAAATATGGAAAAATATGATGTGTCTTATAGAAGAGGTATCATAAATAAGATGCAAATGTCTCTTGTAAAAGGTGAAAGAAATGTCTTTGCATCTCAAAGTAGGTCCACAATACCTCTTATGTGTAAAAGAACAGACACTTTGCAGCCGAAATAACCTGTAGTACCTCTTTAATCTCTTCAAAATACTTTGACAAATTAACTTTGAGTCAGTTTCATCATTTTTGTTTTTGTCTTTGTTTTATTTTCCTCTGTTCTTCTCTCTTTCCTTAAAAGGCACAGGTTATGAGGATGTTACGATTTGGGGACTAGGATCAATTTAATAGAACTTTTACATGTGTAATTTACAAGTGTAGCCATTGTTTTAGAGTCTGAGAACAATAGCTACACTTGTAAATTACATGTGTAAAAGTTTTTATTAAATTGACCCCTGGTGCTGGGGTTGGGTTGATATTGGAAGGGGGTTCTTAAAAAGAAACAGCCTCAAAGTTTAGATCTCCAGAGCTTGACATCTCTGTTAGGGCGTAAGGGGCGCATATGGTTACAGTAAAACAAGTAGCAAAACCGTGCAACTTGTTTTGCAGCATTCCTGCAAAACGAGCTGAATAGCAATGCTACACTTTTTACAACCCACGGGACAAACCTGTCTTGCAACATATCAGGTTGTTGCAGGTTGCAAAGTTGTTGCAGAAAGCAGAGAGTTGTTCTACTTTTAGAAAAACAAACCAGAATAATTGTGCATTTTACTGGCACATGGCAAACTTGTTATGCAACAAGTGACATAACTCCTGTGTATGGCATGATATCCGCATAATTTTATCCAGTCAGGAGACAGTATTCATGCAACTTGCAACAACCTGATTTTTTTGCCGGACAGGTTTGAACATGGGTGGTAAAATGTGCAACATTGCTTTTCAACTCCTTTTGCAGCAATGCTGCAAAACAAGTTTAACGTATTTCATTGCCTAATTTACCGTAGCTTAAGTATAGTCATAACAGAATCCGGCTGAATATTTATTGCAGTCAGTGCAAAAGAGATACCCAAGCTGATGAAGAGATTTGCTCGCTATGATCCAGATGGCAGAAATGGTGGTATAACATTGAAACAGTTTTTGGACATACCAGAAATATCAACCAATCCAATAATGCCTAAAGTGGCCTCTGTGCACCTTGATTCAAGATCACGCAAGATAACATACAGGTCATTTATCAACATGCTGTCTAGACTGAGTCCACGCAACTCACTTGATGACAGGAAGGAATGTGAGTTATTATTGTAGCTAATGCGTCATTTAATCAGTCATTCATGTTTTGTCTGTCTAATGTGCAAGTTGTATAAATCTCTCCACTGCTATATTTTCCAACCTCACTGTATAAGAGATAGACATAATTTAATGTCAAATTATTCACGTTTCAGTGCATATGTTTATTTAAAGTAATTTCCTGGTTTTGCACTGTGCATCACCCACTGCACATAACATTGCGACATCAAAGTTGGCGGTGATATTTACCGGTTGCCTTAAAGGATAATTAACAAAAGCCCCTTTTATAGTCTAAATAGTTTTAATAGCGATTATGATAACTTTTCCCTGCTAAAATGGTGTAGGTCTTAAAACTTGCCCCAGTCATTCTGTGAGATTCAGGGCCTACCTTAGCATAAGTAGATGCTGATGACTTCTTTATCTCATGATGTGATGATTGTTTATGGTTTGTTAACTGCAGTTGCATTTCAAGTTCTGGACACTGATGGCAATGGACAGTTATCTTACCATGAGTTATTCAGTTTGTTTAGAATGGTGACAGGACCGGTACTGACAGATGACCAAGTGGTGGAACTAATAGCAGGAATTCTCAGCAGGAGCAACCTGCAGCAAGATTCCAAAGTGTCATTTGAGGAATTCACTAATGTAAGGGATTTGATCATTTTCATTCTAAGCCAACTTGAATAGAAAGAGGAAATCTGAATCGAACACCGACAACCTGCACGAAGCTTGAGAAAAACAGTCGACAATTCGCGACGCCACTACTGGTTAACGTCTGAGGAACGAGCGCAGAAATTCCATACTGATGACGTGTCACAGGATAGGGTTTCTGATTGATTGAAGCAAATCTTCCAAGCAGCACGACCAATCAGAAGCACTACCGAGATCTGGGTATTTATCCGTCATCAGTATGGTATTTCTGCGTTCGTTCATCAGACGTCATATCAGGGGCACCCAACGAGAACATAGTTCAAAACCACTTAAACATAGCATTGCTGAATGTATTTTAGTATTTAAACGGTAGATATAGGCATATTTTAATCCCCTTGAAATTTTTCATCTGTTCGGATTTCCTAGCTGAAAGTCTAGTGAAAATTATAGGGATCAAAACTTACCTTTTCGAAAATTTCAGCCAGAAAAAAGGCCCCCTAAAATTCTAGGTGACCTTTTTAGGGTAAAAATCCGTTAAAAAATGGGCAATTATACCATTTTTTAGATGTTCGTAAATCCAAGGAGAGGCAGGCAAGCAAGAAATTTTACAACAAATGTTCGGAAAATTCTAGATCTCAAATCGTCTTCCTAACAGATATTTTCTGAAAATTGACGTTGGGTGCCCCAGGTCATATTCATGGGGAACTTCCCCAGTGGCGTTACGAGATGTCGACTGTTTTCTCTGGCTATTAGCCTGCACGCAATCTCTTTATGTTTGCAAGCATATTCTCCATACAGTTGGAAAGAATTTGTTTAGCAAACAAGACTCTGATACTTACTGGTCGTGTCCATAATTTTCATGGATACATATGTTCAATTAAGCATTGTTTTTTCAAAGAGAAAATATTTAGAGGCCAGCAGATTGGAGAGTTATCTTCTCTTCAATGAGCTTCATTTCTCAGGTTTAAAGGGTTTCATATCTCTTACAGCAGTAGCATAATGATTTGTCGAACACACGTTTAATAGTTGATTTGCTCGTATTTGATACATAGCTCTAGCTTTTTAATGTGTTCATTTCTGTACTAATTGATCAAGTTTTAACTTCTATTGGATATTTCAGATTGTTTCAGATGATGAAATTGAACAGCTTTTCACTGTGGAGTTGCAGCTTCCATAGTACACGCCATCAAGTTGGTGTTCCTGGACGCTGGATACCTTAAATCACTCCTACCAAGGGGTTGCTTACGTCGGCAACTTTGTCCACCCTTAAGGACGGTGCCTATTATTCCTACTGTGCACATTTTCTGCGCATGCCAAGGTAGTCGCGCGCGACGCGAAAGAAATGTGCAACACGCAGGACACGCGGACTGGTTTTGTCTCCTCTAAGTCTGGGAGGTTCTAGTTATTTCTTGTGGAAAAGATGCGTCGTTTTTCAACAGATGAAAAATAATTTTTATTATATAAACTGCAGTGTTTTACAAGGATTTCTACCACCGAGAAATGTGGTATCTGAACACACGTAAAAATACGATATTTTTACATGTGAAATTATTGATATTTGATAGTTTGAGAACATTTTAACCATTTATCTTGTCTTTTATATTTTGAACAAGATACCGGACATTTTTAATATTTGTATTTATTTTTTACTGTACTTTGTAGAGCTCCGACTTTACACTGGAGTATTTTAAACAATGAATTACATTTATCGGGTTCTCGACTATATGGCATGGTTTTGGTCTATGGAATGGCTGATTCTTGTTTGCCGATAAAACGCGAAGGACGCGAGTGAAAGGTAAGCTTGCAGTTTCTCGATTAAGCGGAGGACTTAGAGCTATTTTCCTTCTCATTTACTGATCCTTGCTCATCAAGGGATTGTTTAATACCCAAGCTCCAAGCGTAACGTCTCGAAGCAATAACTTTTGATGTTTTAGGATTGACTTTTGTTTGATTATAAAAGAAAACAGCAACATGCGCATACTTCTTCGGTTTTCAAAGAACTGACAAGGTAAATAGATAGAGAATAATACATGGTCGCGCGGAGATATGGAATTTATCTTCGAGTGTTCACATCGATATCGAACGAGTGAGCGCAGCGAACGAGTGAGATATCGAATGTGAACACGAGAAGATAAATTCCATATCTTCCAAAACTGCAAGCTTACCTTTCACTCGCGTCCTTCGCGTTTTATCGGCTAAGCGGCTATCCCGAATATTTCTTTAATTTTGTAAGATTTTATGTAATTATTCACCAGAAGATAGACTTAAAGCGTTCGAGTACATACAGATGTCCCTTTTATTGAGAGTCCGAGGCTTTTATTTGTGGAACAAACAAGAAGAAAACTATCACAAGATTGCTTGGATTGCTGAGATCGCAGCTTCACAAATAGTTGCGGACCGTAAAGGAAACGCTTTCATCGTGGAAAAAATCGCAAAAAATTGTCATGCTTTTAACTATTATCATTGTCATTTCGGTAAGCATTTTGGCAGTACTAAGCATTAAAATTATTGACTCATTGGGCAGCTTGTCGTGTAGATAGTATTTCTTAAGGTTCAATTTCACGCCACACATAATCTGGACATTGAAGGAGTACCTGAGTTAAATAAGTAATTCATTTATTCACACGAAACTCCTCTGGACCCTGTGCCTTTTCTTGTTTTTCTTTGCGTTATGACTGCATTTCAGACCTCCTAGGCACTGTTTAATACCTCTTTTTGAGCGACAGTTTTTCACCCAGATGACAGAGAGACAGTAGGGTATGTATGGGTGTATGTTTGTATGTATGTGTGTCTGACTGGATTTGTCTCCCTCTCTCGCGTCCGTTCTTTCTTGCAAGTGCCTGCTACGCAGGCTAGTAATTTGCATGATTTATGAACTGAGTTCAGCGCGTGTTTAGAACGGCGTTTGCTGAAACGCCGAATCATTGTCTCATTATGCGTTTTGGCAAGTCGAACTTATGCTGGAGTCGAATCAATTAATTTGAGTCGAACTCAATTGCGGCAAACGTCGCACCATTCATGCGCCTATTTCAAAATTAATAGGTTCGAACAGACGACTAACACTCGACGTTTGCCCCAGGCCTAAGACAGAGCTGGGGATCCGATTTCAGTCATGTTCAGTAGCCTACTTTGATCAGGTCGCTCTATTTTCTAATTTTAACCGTTTATTTGAGTTACTTGGATCAGGTTTTGCTCCCTATAGCAGTAATGCCTTTTACATATTAGAATAAAGCTCAAAAAAATAAATTAAAAGCCCTTATTCCCAATTTTAAGAACAATTTTCATGTCGGAAACGCATGTTGCTCATTCGCCTGCGACAAGAGACTATAAAGGGGACAGAGAGGGCATCCCCCATATACACCCTATTCCATAGGTAATTCGTCTCGAGTTATTTTTAGAATCGGGATAAAGTTACCTCGCGCGAGGCGTGGAGGTTTCGTGGAGGTTTCGCATGACCAAACGCCGTGCAAAACATGTCGGGTGAGAGGCAATGAAAGCTTAAAAAGATCGAGAGCATTCCTGAATATTGAAGCGAAATGAGTCGGCGCTCACCTGGGAAAAAGGAATCGCTGGACTCTTTGACAACCCATGAAATCAGTTTAACTCGAAGTTGTCGTAACCTCAGTGCTTTAATAAAATGAGAAATTTCGCCGGTCTATTGTAACCGGTCGTTTGTACAACAGGCCATTTTACAGTTATGGATGGAAGCGAGGCTGAGGGTGACCTTGTTTTGATACAAACCTTCTTTGCTTTGTTATGGAAATTGTTCTTGAAAAATACTGGTTAGCATAAGAATAACTTGATTTACATAATAAAGCATGAGGGTTTGTATCAAAACAAGGTCACCCTCAGCCTCGCTTCCATACACAACTGTAAAATGGCCTATTTAGGGAGTTTAAGATCCAACGACGCGGACGACAACTAGAACGTCAAAAAAACAATAGGTTTAATTAGCAAAACAACAACTTCGCACGTGCAACACACTTTTTTGTTCATTTCTTTCCCGTTTTTGCACAACTACGACGAGAAAATGCCTAATTTCGCGTTTTATGGAGGACGTAAATAAGCAACGACGAAATTTTATTTCTCTTTCTGAGCTTAAATATGGTCCCTTGAAATTCAGCTTTAGGAGGGTTCGCCTACAATTGACAAAGTAAGTGGGTAGGAATAATCGCTATAAAGACTGAAAAAAATAAACATCAAACCAGAAATTGCTCTCTTTAAACTGTAAATTATAAATGATCCTGAGAGATTATTCAGTGTGTTAAGGATTTCCCTGCTCTACTGTTAGCTCTATACAATAGAGGAAGGGCGATTCTTTTTTAATTTCGGTTTCGCTGACACAGCTTTCGCAGAAATCTCGCTGTAGTCGTTTTCGTCGACAAAAGGAATAGCAAAATCGCTCTCCGCGTCTTCCCCCATTTTGTTCTGCGTCATTTCGTGAAGGACGCGTGGCTCTCAGCGTGGGTCATCCGCGCGGAACACATTCGCGCTATGTGATTGGCTGTTGTCTAATCCCCCTTGAGATCTGTGGAGTTAAAAATAACTCGAGACGAATTACCTATGGAATAGGGTGTATATGGGGGATGCCCTCTCTGTACCCCTTTATAGTCTCTTGCCTGCGAGCAAGCTTGGCCGCTCGCTCGCGCGTTCTCGCGAGACCCGTTTCACTCGCCCAAACAGGAGAGCTTGCTCGCAGGCTAGTTGCTCATACAAAGCCTTTGAGTTGTCTGAGTCACGCGGGGGGTCTAAGGAGACAAAACCTATTAAAGCGCTATTCATAACAGGCAATTTGAGCCCGTAAATGCGTATGGGAAAGATTTGACGACAGTTTAAAAATTTTAGAATTTACAAGGATCTGTATGGAAAACCCGGTGACTGGGTGGCTGGTTTTCTCCTACAAATCCTTCTAATTTTCGGCGGCCGTTGCAATCGCTACTTTTGAGATACAACAAAACCTCTATTAAGCGGACACATTCGGGACCTTGCAAGGGTGTCCGCTTAATAGAGGTTTGTAAAAATTGCCCAATGTTTGTTAACGATTAACATTCAAAGGTTACTCTGTACTGTAATTAAGTTCCATGTTGTTGAGAAAACTAGGAAGCTGTGCTGTACTTTGCATGACTTTGCGCAAGACTTTTAGGTGAACTTTGATCGCGGATGACAATGATACTGCCGGATATCTGGGTCGAAACTACAGTTTATTGACAGCTAAATGTATTAATGGCCTACAGTGCGTATTTCAAGGAAGTAATCCAGTACTACTATTGTAAATTCAGCCCGGGGGGGGACTCCGAATATGAAAGGGGTGGGGATGCTCGTCGTCTCGCTTAGGGGTGTAGATTTCGGATTTTGGTCTCACTTACCGTATTTATTCGATTAACCGCCCTTGGCGCTTATTAAATTTTTGGACCTTGATAGTTGGCGCTTATTCGAGGTGGGCACTTATTCGAGGATGGGCGCTTATTAAATTTTCGCCATTCTCAGCAAGTGTAGTATGTTTATTTTGCTACAAAATAATAAATGGTAATAACAAAAAGCGAAGAAGTAACAAAGCAAGGTTACAGCCCAATCTGTAAAATACTCTGAAGAAAACTCCGTCTTCGGGAGGGTCTCTTATTATATCTTATTTGAGTTTGTGTGGGAGGGAGTGGGGTGGGGTGGGCGCTTATTCGAGGCTGGGCGCTTATTAACTTTTTCTGCCTTTGGGATGGGCGCTTATTCGAGGTGGGCGCTAATTCGAGGTTGGGCGCTTATTCGAATAAATACGGTAGGGTGTTCTGGGCAAAACGCCATCAAATTTAGCCGTTAAGGTCTCGTTTAGGGTTGCACGCGAAAAAATATAAAAATATCATGGGCTCCTGAAAATATATATTTGATATGTATATTTTTAAGTTTTCTCATTTGTCTGTGTTTTAACATGGTCTCTTTTAGGGGTCAAGAAAAGCTTGGGCCACGCCCAGATCGGTCTCCTTTAGGGGTTTAATTCAAAATTCCCGACGAGCATCCCCACCCCTTTCATATGCGGAGTCCCCCCCGGGAAATTCAGTCCGGTGTCCGCTTTAATAATAGAGGTTTTTAACAATAGAAATTAGCCAAATACGATTTATTTTAGTGGCCGCGTCCGCTTAATAGAGGTGTCCACAGTACGTATTTCAAGGAAGTAATCCAATCATACTACTATTGTTAATTCAGTCCGGTGTCAGCTTCATTGCCTGCGGTGCAGCTGGCCCACGTATCGCACAGAGCAGAATTGTAGCCATGGACAGCTTTTTCGCTATTATTGTAGCCCATCAGCATGGCGTAACAAGCAGAGAGGAGATCTGCTATAAAATAACCCGCGCACTCCGATGTAAGCCCTAACTTAGAACTCCCAATTGAATTCCCAACACCCATAGCCTCCCCGCAGACGTCTTTTGGGGGAGAAATGAATGCGTGACGAACGAACCCCAAAGGGCGACTGCGAGGAGGCTACAACACCCAAAGAATCACGCCATATCACATGTATCCTGGAGGGCAAGTTGTCCAAGTGTGAAGTTGATGTTTCGCCAAGAAAATGCAATCCTCTCTGTTTGTTCTTTCAGCTCGTGCTACTACTGTTTCCGTGTTTACCGGAAGTTGATCACGTGATCAACTCATGCAGGGCCTCAACTCAAAGGGCCTATTGTGTGGCACACGAAATACCAACAAATACTTAACACCGCCAACAAGTTTGAGCAGATTGTTCGTGAAATTGGCAAGGGAAGGTGAATAAAGGATTCAAAGGTTTACGCACATTTAAAAAGTTCATCCCATTCACAGAGCGCACGTAGACAACTTCCCTACACCCAAGACAAAAATGTCACTGTGGAGAAAGATCCTGTTGGTTTATATGCTCGCCCACCAACTACCGAACACGTTGAACGGGGAAATTGTGGGTAGGTATTAACTTATTTCTTACATTAACACTATTCTATTGACTAAAAATAATCATTTATTTACAGTATGTTGCCCAGTATCCGGACACTTCAGTTTAACATTGCAATAACTTCCCTCTGTTGATTTGTTACATGTTAGTCGAAAGAATTCTGAAATTTGGCCCAGAGAAAATCTATTCAGTCCTTAATATGACGAAAGACAATTTAACTTTTTTGCCTTTGTTTCCATCGCGAAATTTATGTTTTTGCAGAGCTCCTATGTTGTCCAGTATCCGGACAGCCGGCCCAGTATCCAGCCACAACTAACAACGTAATTACTTTCGACAGGCAAGCGACTTATAAGCTTCTCTTGCACATGCAAAGTAGTCTGGCAATCTATTCCAAAAATACGGATGCTTTCGGCATGTCCACGGATGCCTTCCTTAAATCAGTGAAAAAGTTCCCAGACAAGGAAGTAAGAATTGTACCATTTAACAGCCTCTCGAGTTCCCCACCATACCCCAGTCATTTTTTGTTTTATTCCACGATGCTAAGTTATATTTTTGGAATCGATTGCCAGACTACTTTGCAAGTGCAAGAGAAGCTTGTAAGTCGCTTGCCTGTCGAAAGTAATTACGTTGTTATTGTTGTGGCCGGATACTGGGCCGGCTTAGTTCCGGTGCAATTGAAGCACATTCCCTTTTGCGCCAGAAATTTCTTCCTTTCCTCCAAGGTGGTCGCGCGAGTACACGTAGACGAAACATGATCTCCATTCTTACAGTAAACACGCGCGCGAGATTTTCGTTCCTCTGCGTGGTAAAAGCAAGACTTGCCCTTAGGGACGTTGTTGCTCTTTCTCCCACTGAATTGATGTCTCTCCATTTCTTTAGAGCTAAAACCAGACGAGGTAAATACCAGTCTTGCCACCCTGCTTCACCTCCACAGGATCGGCTTTAATCCCTTTTAGTTTTTTTGAGGACGCGCATTGACATTCCATTCACTCGCTCCAATTTGCCCAGTGGGAGTTTCCAGCGATTGTACTTTGTGTAATAAGGTCTTGTAAAAAGCGTTCACCCTCTTCGGATCGGAGCTTGTCAAGATGGGGAGCTCCAAAATATTATGAAAATACGCATTGATAATTTCGCTGGTTTTGCCGTATTCTCCCTTGAGTATGTTCTTCGCTCTCTCATAGCCTTCGCTGTTGAGCGGCAAACCAGAATGTTCCAGAATGGAAGCAAGTTTTCGAACAACTCCTCAAACTTTGTGATTGAAAGCTTTGGTAGCTTGAGCTTGATGACTAGCTTCTTTTTCCTTTTGATATTCAATTATAGTTAGATATCATGACCTCCTGACATAATATCCGCCGAGCTACACAACTCGGTACTAAGTTAAATTGGAAAAGAGCTATTTCTTATTAATTAGCCATCGCCGAACACAACAACTCAGTAGGTTATTTAATTTTGTTTGATATGGGACAAAAGCTTCTTGATTCTTCGCAGCGAATCCATCAGCGAAGGATAACGGCCTTGAAAAGCTTAGATCAGGGAGGAGGTGGCTCTATTGTTTTCAACCTATGTCTGCCTGCCAGTGTGACGTCACATAGTAAATGGTTTTGATACAACAAAATTAATTTATCAAAACATATGAGGCACTGTGATGCAGTGGTCAAGGAGTTGCTTGCACGTGCAGATGAACCGGGCTCAACCCCTATGATCTTCGTGGCAACTACATTCTTTCACTTAGTAAGCCTGAAACAACTACCAATGGTCTTAACTCCTTCTCTTACTTTTCAGCTAAGCAGTGGAATGCACTGCCGGACTTTTTTCGTACTAGTTTTTTTTGCAGACTCAACACAGACTTAACTCAACGTCACTTTAATCATCCTACCGCCGTTTCAGACCGCCTCTCTCTTCCATATCATTCCATCAAGGACATAGAACTTATTCTGTTAGAACTAATTAATTCAGACAGGCCCGCAAAGGATTTTTAACTTCGAAAGGCAAAGCACTTGAACCCTATGGGATGAGCAGACGAGATAAAATTTAATCTATTGACACACATTTTTATAATAACCTCTTTATACAACTTTTCGTCTATTGTATTTCTCCACCAATCACATTTTATTTTTATATTTGTGTTACTTTAAATACTGTAACCGTTTATTCTATTCTCACTTAGCTTTTCTAGCCCCTGATAAAGACTAGTTTTGTCTAGTCGAAATATTGGGCAAATAAATTTGTAAATTATCAACCCTTAGCTGTCCGATCAGCCTTGACTTCAATTTTAACTTGAGTAAGTTTTCGCTTCTGTCGCTGTAGTGTTGCAAAAGGCATAATTCACTAGATAAGTGACGTTTTCTATACTCTCGCCGTTGTGTTGCTTAAGAGCTCTATATTCATTTCTACCAGATCCTACATCAACCCCAACACAAACAGCAGCACTAAGCTCAACCTTAACAGCAACACCATCCGCAACAGCAACACCAACCGAAACACCAACTCCAATAAGAAAACCGGCTCCAACACCAAAGGCAACACCAAAACCAAAATTGCGCTGCCTTTTGTGCCATTCGGAAAATTCTTGGGAGCACTGTGACAAGGAAAGTAAGGTGGTTAATTGTGCACCCGGTTTCGATGACGCCTGTCTTACAATGACACTGAATGAATGGGAAAAAAAGAATGGAACCAAGACTGGCAAGGTACTCACACGCTACCTGAAATACTGTGCCCAGCATCAACAATGTTCCGACGCTCAATGCAAAGAAGTTGGATCGCGATGCACGGTGGAATGTTGTACAGAAGACTTGTGTAATTCAAATGCAGCTGTTTTTGCAACATCATCACACCATCACAACATCATCACACTCATTCTGACCGCCATCTCAGGTCTGGCAACTGTCGACGTACGTTAAGTTAACCTTAACCATACCATAAACAGAGTACTCGCGCACCTTAGTGGTGTACTTATTTTGTTCTTGTTCACAAAAAGCTGGCATATATATATAGGTCCTCAAACTTTCTTGAAAATTTAATCCCGGGCTAGCAGTTTTGGCTCACAGCATCCTTAAAAAAAATACATCACCATAAGGAGTATAGAATGTTATATTCGAGACTTTGCGAGACTGCGATACCGTGGATTTAAAATTCCTAACCGATACTTAAGCGTTTTTATCAAATCCGACACCGAGACTAATTACTTCTAAAAAATCCCGAGCCCGATACTCTAAGTGCCGAAGATTTCGAGGTAATGGTGCAAATAAAGCTAAATGAAATGTCGGAAAACGCCAATAAAAGCGAGCGGTTTCACATCAATAATGCTGCTCCAGCTACCCTGAGAGCAGAGGCTACATTTTCGCAGTGTGAGCTGGCGTGCGAAAAGCAGCCTCTGCCGACAACCGTTCAAATCCGTCCAGAAATCTGGACGAATAAATTAAGAAAACGGATTTTTTTCCTGTTCTTGACCGGTTTAGAGCATTACGTGAGTCCTGCGTGAGTCTTGCGTAGCAGATCAAAGTTGTCGCATTCCATTTTTTTATTCCCACGAAACTCGCGCCATTTGACGACAAATTGACGATAAATTTTTTCTTACGAATCACGTGACGAATTTCGCGCATGCACGATAGAAAATTGAACTGTTGTCGGCAGAGGCTACTTTTCGCACGCCAGCTCACTTAGCGAAAATTTAGCCTCTGCTAGCAGGGTATGCTCCAGCAAATCAGCCTGACACCAAACCTTGCTTCTACCCGGATCACGTACTATGTACAAAAAACGCGTTGTTACTTATTCGCCAGGAAGGCTAATCTAAGACAACGCCTTTTTGAATGCCAGCAAATCATTTGAGCTCATGTAGCTTCATGTGGCTTGTACGAAAACTATTGGCTTTTTCAACAATGCAAGAAACACCAGTGAACGAGGGTGTGTCGGTTTCAATTTTTTCTGGGAAGAGTAGAAAGCGAAAATGTATACCAAGTTCATTAGATTTCTGTCTTAGCTTGTAAGTAGCTGGTTTTGCACTGCGAATAAGAGGTGATTATGGCCTCTTGTGTAGTCCTAATGTTTTTCATAGCGATTTGGACAATTCTTCCCGGTGAAAAAGGTGTTGTCTTGAAACTCGCAAACGTCCCCTCGCGCAAAATGATCATTTTAAGCCGAAATTGTCCCTTTAATTGTCGTTTTGCGATGAAACGAAAACGGTAACCCCCTCTTTTTTAGTTGTGTTTTTCACTCGTCATGACTACACGAAAAATATATATTAAGGAGGAAAATTGTGGATAGTAGAAGTTGAACTTTTTTTAGTTACATATGAATGACTCGAATTTCCGTATTTAGAGCCACAGTACGAGATAATGTTAAAACTATCAATTTCTCTACATTTTTTCAAGATCGGGTAATTTGAGGTTACTTAAAAATAAAGCCCAGAAAAAGAAGCGGGCTTCAGGTTTTATTTAGTGAGATGCAGTGTTTTTTTGCTATAAAATAAGAGTTTTTGACGATTGTTTACAAGTTTCAAACATTTCGCGAGCAACTAGAAATAAACACTCAGAATTACGGGCACACAGAGTGAAAACAAGCAGTGACCCCATTTTTTTATTCCAGTTTTTGAATGTACTATAAATGGCTGACATTTTTGCCAAGTCGTTGAAAACAGTATGGAGAGAACATCATTATCAAGCGAGTTACCTTAAACTCAAAGCCACGCAAACATACATTTTTCTTAAAAATGAGAATTACAGTTTATGTATGAATTGGGGGAAAACTAGCCTGCAAAAACATCCGTTTCTCCTCGCTCTTCGCCGTTGGGGACGTTTCGCGCGAAACGTCCTAGCGGCGAAGAGCGAGGAGAAACGGATGTTTTCGCAGACTAGGGGAAAACGACTTTGGTTCGAGTTAACACGAGGTTCGAGTTAGCGAGGGTTCGAGTTATCGAGAGAACCTTACATGCTTAAATTTACAGACCTCCTGGTTGGGGAATCGACAAAAAGAATGATGTCTCAGACAGCACCTGGTTACAATAGGAAATGTTTTTCTGGCCTATTTGTAAATCTGGTATAAGTGAAGACGAATTTCATTTTCTCTTCCATTGTGCAAAATATTCAATCCCAAGGGAGAAATTCTACAATCAAATCCAACAAACTTTTGTCGACTTTAATCAGCTATCGTACACAGAATGAATAATTAAATTGATGAATTCACAGAATTTTTCCGTAAACTCACATTCGTTGAAATTTGTCGCATTATGTACTGATTTACGTACTAATTTGTTATCAAATCATGCTGATGACACTTGATTGACTGTAGATCATTGCATTGCATTATCCTTGTTATAAATTGTAACTTTATGTTAAAGCTTTTGCAATACTGTAACTACATAATTATAGTCGTGCAAATAAAGCTTATGTTGTTGTACGTTGTTGTTGTTGCCTGTAAAGCTCAAAAGCTAAGAATACGTGGATGATAATGAACATTTACGGCAATGTACATTTGCCGAGTCATTTAAATTAAATGAGTACGATGGTGTTGGTTCTTTACTCGGGGGGGGGGGGGTACTTAAGGAATTTTTGAGTGGGGATGAGCCGCTGGGAGCCTGGAACCCTTAGCCTGATACCTGAGCTGGATCAGCTGAATTTTGCTACCCTATACTAGACTTAACTCTCCAATCCCCCCAATCCTAGAGTAGCTTTTAGGATGAGTTGCGTAAATTTAAACTTGCCAATTTGATTTTTTTTCATAATTGTGAGTGGCAGTTACCGGTTTCTCTAGTCTAGACTTAAATCTTCAACCAACTGGACCGAGTACCTAAAAAACCACACTCTATCAACAACAACACCAAATGCTTTATTTGCATGACCACAAAGGAATTACAGTATTGCAAAAGCTATTAGTCTAAATCTAAGTACTAATTTAACTAATTAGTACGTGGAAAACATTACAAAACGTTACAGTTCTCATTCATTCATTCATTGATATTAATTTGGTTCTTAATTCAAAGCATTGCGAGATAAATGAAACTAATTGACAGTTAATTAAATAATCAGAAGAATTCATAAGAAGAGATATTAAAGTATCGTGTGAAAGTGATTTGAAGTCAGGTATTTTAGTTTCTAGTTTGGCGAAAAATATGTCTCTGATCTGAGAATAAGCCTTACAATCTAGTAAGAAATGATTTTCATCCTCGATTTTGTTACTTGTACAAAAGTGACATATCCTTTCATTGCGAGGAATGTTTTCGTATCTACCTGTTTCAATTCTAAGTTGATGACTACTTATTCTAAATCTAACTATGCTTTTCTCGAAGGGTTTTTTCTTGTTAAAACAGGTGTTAAAACTAGGTACGGCGAGGGGCTATAGTCGTCTTTCATTGTACAATAAAAACTGAGTTTTTGTGATTGTTGAAGGGTCTGATTCCAGTAAGAGACGTATTTATTTTTTATTATGCCGATATACCTATTAACTATTGAGTCACTCAATGAATTACAGGAGAAGTCATAGTTTAGATCATAGTAGTCAACCATTTTCATGAGATTAGAGTAAAAGCTAGTTTTTCCGTTATGATGAAGGTCAATTGAAATTTGTAAGGCCTGTTTAACTATAGAATCTTCATCTTTACCTCTCAGATAGTCTAAGTAATTTAGAATCTTTTTATTTATATCAATGATCACGGGGAATTTACCGAGTTCAGCTCTACAAGCAATGTTGGATGCCTTGTTATGTACTTGTAAATAACGTTTACTGAATTGCAAATGGGTTTTTCAATTGCACAGCTGTCCCAGGACTTAAAATCTGATTTAACAAAAGCACCCCAAACTTCACTGTTGTAGGTTAGAATTGGTGAAATCATCGAGTCAAAAATTTTACACGCAAGTGAGGGCTTAAGACTATTCAAATCCGTGTGCCGCCTGAGGCTGAAGAGCGCATGAAGAGCTTTTTGTCGGAGATGTTCAAGCGAAAGTGTAAAAGTTCCGGAAGATGTAATGCGAGTTCCTAAGTAAGTATAGTTTTGGACAACGTCGATCACTTCATTGCCTATGCGGAAGTTATGTTCACATTTTCGTGTGCATCGTTGAAAATCATTATTTTGCTTTTCTTAGGATTTATTCTAAGCATCCATGAGTTGCAATATGAAGATAGTACGTTAAGGCAGTTTTGTAGACCAAGTTTGGATCGCGATAATATTATCAAATCATCTGCGTAAAGGAGAGAGAGAAGTCTGGAGCCACTTGGTAACACGAAGGGGTCTGATAAAACATTGTCAAATGAGAACGCTAGATCGTTAAGGTATAAGTTAAAGAGCAGAGGGTTTAAAATGCAGCCTTGCCGCACTCCTCTTGCGTATTGAAAAGATCGCGTTTTGTTATTTCCAATCCTGATAGAGCAGGTACACCTCGAGTATAGACTCTTAATTAGACTATAAAACTTTCCTTGGACATTGATCATAGATAACTTATAGAGAAGCCCATCATGCCAAACCGAATCAAAGGCTTTCCTAAAGTCAACAAAACACGCATATATTTTCTCCTTGTGACAATGGACATATTTGTCTATTAATGTTCGAAGTGTGAGGACATGATCTGCTCTTCTATTATTTGCTAGAAAACCAATTTGAGACTTGTGAAGTATATTATTTAAGTCAACGTGCTTTAGAAGTCTCTGATTGAGAATTGAACAAAATAGTTTTCCAATACAACTAGAAATACAAATTCCACGGTAGTTTGATGGATCGCTTTTAGTACCACATTTAAAAATTGGTGTAATGAGGCCATCACACCACATTTGGGGCATAGTCCCTAAGTCGAGGACCGTGTTAAATAGTTTTAGATAAACAGGCATTAATTCGTTTAGGCTAGATTTGATCATTTCGTTTTTGATTTTGTCTGAAAAAGAAGATTTGTTGTTATTGAGTTTTCCAGCTGAAGTGCGAATTTCACTTTCAGTAATGAGGTACATGTAATCCAAGGAGTGAGATCGTGTCGTAATATCCTTTGAATTCTGCAACTCATCTATAATTGCCTCCTGCTGTTCATTAAGGGGTCCATTCGAGTGCAAAGATTGAAAGTGGGACATCCATTTTTCTTCAGAAATTGGAGGGGTGTAGGTTTCCTTCATAGTGTCGTCCATTGACTTCAGACAGTTCCAAAAGCACTTATTGTTCGAATTTTCGACCGTATTTTCAAGTTCACAGATCTTATTGCTATAGTATTCGTTTCTCTTATGTTTCAAAAGGTTTTTATATTGCTTTAAGGCGTTGTGATACTCTTCCCTGAGGGTATTGTTTAGAGGATCTCTGTGTTTTTGATTAGAAAGTTTCCGCAGTTCATGTCTTTTATAGCGGCATTCTTTGTCGAACCATTTTTTGTTCGAAGATATTTTGCAACGTCGCTTTTTTGCTGTTTTGATTTTCAAACAGCGTTTTGTGGTTGAAATAAGAATATTTTCTACGGCATCAAGGTTCATGTCAACATTTCTCGTGACTGTTGTAGTATTCATAAAATCGTGGATCATTCTTTGAATGTCTTCAGACTGTAATGTCGCTCTAAATTTTTGTGACGAATCGTTTTCCCAAAAAAAAACTGTTTTGGTAGAGGAGTCAAAGAATAATTTATAATTGCCTCGTTTGATGAATCATTATCTAAATGACGGTTAACCTTAAGCCATGTTATTATTGGACTATGATCTGATAAACTGTTCGGCTCTTTCACTATAAAAGATGTTATATTTCAAGCTCCAGTGGAATAGTCTCCCATGCACAGTATGCTCTTTATCATAAAGAGCCGTTCCGTTGCGGATTGTTATAAACAACTCACTGCTAATTTGGTACTCATTTAACACAGCATTTATTTTTTGCGAAAAAAGAACGACTTTCCTGTAAAAAAAATTGTTTCTACGTCAACGTATAATTAGCTTGCTTTTATGTCCTCATCCCTCCCCCACCCCCCCGCCCCCCGACAACGACTTCTATATTACTCGCGCTTAAAAGGTAAAATTGGCTGTCTACGCTCTTAAGATATGAGGATAGATGTTGAGGCCTCAAATGTAATAAATGACCCTAAATGTAATGAAGGTCCTAAGTGTAATAACGTTTGGCCCTAAATGTAATAAAGGTCCTAAATGTAATAACTTTTGGCCCTAAATGTAATAAAGGGTCTAATAATATTATATGTGTAATAGGTTTTAGCCCTAAATGTAATGGAACTCTGAACAGTATACTGCATGTATGTAGTTAGCCTGCGCGCAGACGAAATTAAACTCTGGTTAATCAGAATTTAGTTATCGTCTGCACGCAGGCTAGTATGTGGTATAACAACCCGAAACTTGATAAGTCCCCACCTGAAACATGCGACGGTCTGATGCCATATTAATTTTATAGCCAGCTGGCGATTCGCGTTCTTCGCCCTATTAGAGAGATTAAGATTCACGTTTACGGCATACGGCAAACGGCAAACGTCAGTTGAGAATTTCTCAGAATAGAAAATAAGCAGATAAAAACAGTCCAGAGCGATTCTTATGGATAAAGCTGGCATAAAACTACTTATTTTTGTGTAGAAACAATAAACAGTAAAGGGAAAATAAGGGGAAAAACTTGGTCACGTGGTACAAAGTCACGTTTGCCGTTTGGGGTAAACGTGAATCTTAATCTCTCTATAGTCATGTATTGTAGTCTTCTTAGATATTCATAACCTTAGAAAGGGGCTTGAGCGCTCAAGAAGTAGGAGAAACACTTATAAATTAACTACGTCTCGATCGTGTTTCCTACTACATCCCTACATCGTAAAACGCGAGTTATAAACAAATGGAATCTACATAACAGTTTTCAAAATACAGTAGTAATTTAGTAATTGAAGGAAGTATTAATGTTCATTAGAAACAATCGTAGTAAATTAACTACTTTTGCCTATGGGATTTTTCAATGTTGCGCCAAAAAAAGAAATGTTTTTTTTTTTATCATTTTCCAAAAGAGTTTGGCGGTCGGTCCAAACAGAATGCTGTGAACATGAAGTTATATATAAACAGCAAGATGTTAAGGGCAGTATATCTCGATAGTTTTTCTGGCTTCCTGACTTTGATTTTACTTTCTATCAGGAGTACTTCTTGAAGTAAATTTTTATGCTAACTTTTTTTCCCAGGATTTCAACACATGAATAATAATAAGTTGTTACTCAAATGGCTATATAGGGGATCTGCCTGGGGTATTTAGTGTTTGATATTGCCTAGACACATTCTTGCGCTCAGTTAACCTGTAATAAGGCTAAAAGCAAACACTATGAAATCTTCTTATGACCCTAAGCATATAAAGAGCTGAAAGAATTACACTTAGGACCTTAATTACATTTAGGGCCAAAAGTTATTACAATTAGGACCTTTATTACATTTAGGGCCAAAAGTTATTACAATTAGGACCTTAATTACATTTAGGGCCAAAAGTTATTACAATTAGGACCTTTATTACATTTAGGGTCATTTATTACATTTGAGGCTTCAACAGGACACAAAACAAACCCAAAGTAACGTAAATATGATCAAGTTTACACGCTTTGGCGACAAATTAGTTCTGTCGATTACTGTATTGGTTAAGTTATGTATAAACAACCTACTTTTGATTGTTTTTGAGGACATTTGCACAAAATAAAGAGTTTAAGCTTCTACGGCAAACGGCAAACGGCAAACGTCAAATCCAAGTTCAGAATTTTTCAAAATGGAAAATAAGCAGACAAAACAGCTCAAAACAATTTTTATGGATAAAAAATTGCGTGAAACTGCTAAATTATGCGTACAAATAATGAACCGTAAACGACAAGTAAATGGGAAACTTGGTCACGTGGTACAAATTCGCGTTTGACGTAAGCGTGATGCTTAACCTCTCCAATAATGGTTTTGTTCAAGTTAGAAATCTATAGTTTGACCGCGATACTAATGTCTTGATGTCTGTTTTATTTCTCTTCGGTATTTTGTTCCAGTAGAAAGTGTGTTATTGACTTAAATAACATTACCCGTTTACTTTGTAATACAGGCACTATAGGGAGCTTAAGCAACGACGACGGCGACGACAACGAAAACGGCAAAAAAGCAATAGGTTAAATTGGCAAAACAACAACTTTCCACATGTATCACGCTTTTTTGTGCATTTCTCAGCCGTCGTTGCACCACTAATTTCAATTTCACGTTTTGTGGAGGACGGGCCAGAAGACAACGACCTTCTTTTTCTTTTCCTGAACTTTAATACAGTCCTTTAGAATTCAAATCCAGAAAAATTCCCCAACATCTGGGCCCAGTTGTTCGAAAGCCGATTAGCGCTTAACCCAGGGTTAAATTTAACCCGGCTTTCTTTTTCTTTGTTCAAAAGCATTTTCTAGGATAATTTTTTCTGTTATTCTTAAGAGTACCCAATCATTAACCTGTTAACAAAAAGAATTAATCTAAATTTACTATTAAGCTTTCAAATCTGAATTCAAATTTCGCACTAACCCTGGGTTATCTTAACCTAGCTTTGAACAACTCGGCCCTGATGAATAGAACTGACGTTTTCGTATCGGTCGCCGTCGTTGTTGCTTAAGCTCCCTACTTTTCCTCTGTAACCGTACTAACAGTCTTCGACGACCGATTAAATTTTAGTGTTGAAGAAAAACACTGTCTGTTAACTAACGTTATAAGAACCAGGTTGGCCCATTCAACCGTTAATGATAAATTGGGGTCCTGAGATGTTAAATTTGCAAAAAATACAAGGAGAAAGAAAAATGATTAAAATACAAAATTGAAACAACTGAAATTCGAAATCATAATGCCGATTTTAAGCTGTCCAAGCAACAAACTCTTTCAAATTATAGCTATGCGGCTGTGTCACGGAAGTCAAGTAGTCACCCAGTAAAACCAGTTTACGCGTCCTTATTCGCTATATATGGACCTTGAGAAAATACTTGTGAATGACAACATCAAAGCTTCTTCCCGAACAAATACGTCTCCAAAGCAATATATCAAACATTGAATACTAACAACAACAAAACACTGTGAGGCTAACAATTTTTCAAAAATCAAAGTTGCAATCCGTTTCAGTCTTCGTTACGTTTGCCCATCCGTGTCTCCTTTTGTATGATTTCTGTGTCATTTATACCTTCCTTTTATTTATTGAACAGTTATATTTATGTTTCACGCAAACTGGTGGCAGTTCTCACTACTTGAATTTTGATACATCTCATGACACAGGTCCTTCAATCTGGTAAAGAATTGATACATATTGCGCTTTAACCTCCAAACGATCTCTTTTCCCTACTTAATGCTAATGGGCTTAAGCTGCTGAAGGACATTTCTTCCTCTAATACAAGAATCACGCAGGGATCCGTTTTGTACAAAAATATTGAAAAATATATCGATCCTCGCAAGAATTTAAGTGAAACTAAACTACAGTATACATGTGCGCATTTTTTCTCTGGAAGGCTATAAAGCACAATACTGACCACAGCACCAGTTCAACACACACAGAAAGTGTGGACTTGACCATAACCATCTTGTAAGGCTTTCAGCCCCAGCTTGTCACTTATAATAATTACCCTTCCACTGGCGGATTTGAGTATGTTATATCCAAGAAAGATTTTCAATTCGTCTAACGCGACGCCCAATTATACAAACTTTGACACAAAAAATGCGAGGTTTATCTAGCTCTTGTCTACATTAAAAGCGTGCTGTATTTGTTTCGCAGTGCTTTGCAATAAGAAACAACACAAAACATCAAATAGCTGATGGAAAAAAATATTTAAATGATGCAAAAGTGTCTTTTAAAAACAGCCTCCTTGCAGTTTTCACTCTTAGAGTTGCACCACGCGGCAGACGGCGGGTAAAACAGGTAAAAAAATGCTCAAAGTTATGCGTCTAGAAACGAATTTTTTTCCGCAGGGTATGCTTCACTTCAGGCATCTGTTTACACAGTTTGATTTCATTCCCATTCTTCCCTGATGGTCGCTCGGCTTCCATGTTACTGACTTTCTGGTTGACTACTGTTAAAATGTCGAGAAGGTGGTCACAAACTGCACATTCATGGAATGCCTTAACGAGGCCGCGAACATAGAGGCTTCCTAGATCCTCATTCCTGTACGACACATACTCATCCACTGTGGAAAATGCGTACAAGAAATCTGCATGTGTGGGTACTTTGGATGCAGGTTTCTTCACTGCATCAATGGGGGAATCAACTTGGTTGGGACTAAGCAGTTCGTAAGATACAATACCGGTTTCAGCGGCAACAGACACCCCCTCGTCTTCTCCGTCACCTCTGCACGCCTGGATGAAAAACAGTTTTGGCTTACCGCTTAGGGTATCGCAATTACTGAACATATCGTGAAGAGTCTGAATAGGTATCGTGTTGCCGTCAGAACAGAACACCTCACCACTTCTACCATGGCTCATGAGCCACAACACAAAACAATCATAAGCACTGTGATCCTCGCAAGCAACTTTGTCGAGTTCGTTTAAGAGTTCTAGTCTTGTAAGGTTCTCTTTCGGTCGTACAGTAAAATCAAGAGCAGTAAACAGCGTTTCAACTTGACGAACATCTTCCTCCGAGCCATGGCGAGCTGATAGTACAGGATCATGATCACCAAACGAAGTATTATTAATGATCAGAGTTCTTCCTCTTGGGTGAGCTGTCATGTTGTAAACGTCGTCTGTACCAGGATGATAACCAGGACGGATAACTGTGCAAAAAAGGGGAAAGATAAAATTGAAATGTCTCTCAGTATTATCTATTGCTGACCTGAATTTCAGTTAAACAAATACGACTTTAACATATATTGGACTAGATATTAGATAACAGGCTGAATCTATACATATACAGCGTGACCCGTTACACTACAAACTACGTTTTTCTGGCCCAAGCAAGTCCGGTTATTTCCTTATTCTACAAACTCGTTAACACTACCGACAAGTTATAACGACCAACGGCCACTTTTTGTTGTTTCGCAATGTTCTCCACAAGTATCTCTTGAATTAACACGAACGGCAGTCGAGTGCCTAGTGACGGTCTGGTTGGCAAGTGAGAAAAGACAGAGTTATCAAGTTAACATAACGTTTCTTGACGGAACAAAAAAAATAGAAAAAAGCAATTTTTTCTAACTTTTTACTGTCACTTCCACCTGTGACTAGAGGCTGATTTCCCTTTCTACATTTGTACATATGTATCCTTGGGTATCAAGTAATCTAACCTTTGAGTGCAAACCATTTTTCCAGTCCAATAACTGTCGGTACTTTAACGCAGAGGCTATTTGAACAGGGTCTGAGTTGCCCTTCTTCGAGAGGTTTAAGAAGACACAGACAATCCTCGTGGTCACATGAAACGGCATCGTGATTTGAACACATTTCTTCCTTCTGCTGACAGCCAGGACATACAACACAAAAAGCACACTTCAAGTTACTCAACCAAGGGAGCTCACGTCTAAGGTCTTGTACTGTATCTTCCAATAACGTTCGCACAAGAATCGCCACCTCTCTTACTTCGTTGAATGATGCTCCGTGGACTGGCTCTGAATGCGTCAAAGTGACCTTTATGAATCTTTTTTTGCGCAAAAGAATCAACTGATGAATGGAACTCTTCTCTATGACAAACCTGGATGCCGCAAGAAAAAATCTCGGCGGCTGCTTGAATCCACTCTTAGTGCACCATTTGGTGATTCGTGACACAAGCTGCCAGAAGAAACCGTGTGGAACAAACCCCCCCGAGAAGTGCAGGTACAATGGACACGGATCTGAAAGTGATGGCTCCATTTCACAAAGGTCTTCAGGTGGCGTCTTCAGTTGACAGGGTACAAAGTACATTTCATTTGTTGGGGCGGTGATAAACTTGACGATCAATCCAAACTGCTCCATCATGTTAAGGATATCTTCCTTGATCAGACCTTGCTGCTGACAGCACTTGGAGAACACGTGATCAACTAGCTCCATGTGTAGGGAACCTGTCTTCTCCATTTCTTTCCATAACTGAGAATGTCTTGGTTCCTAAAACCAAAAGAAGGCAATTCTTCAGGGAATCAGGGATCAACAAAACGTCATACCTATTAACGACCTTAGCGTCTTCATCTTTTCTTGGGTGCTACTTCAAAGACCGAAATAGAGGATTTAGATGTACTACAGGGTGCGAACAAAACCAGCATTAAAACAAGTATGATTAGCTTGGTAAATGTTTTGGCGGTGAAGTAAGTTCCCGAAGAGGGGCGCCTCGAAAGTGCAAGTCCCCTAATCAGTTGGAGAGGTAATGCAAAAATTAGGGGTCGTACATTTATTAATACATCCGGGCCAGGTTGTTCAAAGCAGCGTTAAGATAACCCAGGATTAGTGCGAAAGATTTGAATTCAGATTTCAAACCTCAAAAAGCAAAATCAGTTTTATTGTTTTTGTCTACAGTTTGATGATTGGATGCCCTAAAAAGAACAGAGAAAATAATCCGGGACAATTCTTTTGAACAAAAGAAAAAGAAACCGGGGTTGAAATTTAACCCTGGGTTAGCGCTAATCGGCCTTCGAACAATTGGGCCCTGGTTAGTACATAATACATAAGAGTTTCAGCAGATATAGACAAGTACTAGTTATCCTTTGACCGGATACCATTTAGAGTTAATTTACAAAAGGCAGGCTGGCAAAGGGATATCGTAGGGTTTTTTGTTCGTTTGCTTGTTGTTTTCTCGTTGTTTGTGAAAAAAATACATTCTTTTCGGAGGAACACATAAAAGACGTTGACGTCATAAATAAGACGTTTGACGCTAAGGTTAGCTCGAACCTCGTTCCCATGGTCCTCTGTCTTGCTTCGAGAAAGAACCCTGGCTGCAGCTGGTCACGTGGCTCCCAGAATCTGGGAGCCAAAAACAAGGGAGGGGAAGAAGAGTAAATAACTGTCGCTATGACAAAAGTTACTCTGTCAAGGCCCGAGAGGAGATTGCCGCCTGGTTTATTATCGGCTGATGGCGCGGATATTTGAATAGGTCAACAAGACCACCCAAAAATAGTATTGCATTAAAAAAAAGAAAAAAAAAATATATATATATATATATTGTGTTGCTGGGAACGAGGTCAGCTATTCCCTTGGTATATCGTGCACCAGCCGAAACATTCAAAGCGGATGTTATTCATGTAAACCTGACTATTGCACTATTTACAGCGGTCTTACCCAAGCGAGTACAAGAGGGATCGCACAAATGCATTCATTACCATTTCGATAGAAGTTTCGACTACTAACGGTTATGGCTGCTCCAGCTGTTAACGAAGCCCAGTCCCAAGGACCTCAGGTACCTCGTGCTCCACAGGCCAATGTGGTCCAGCACATACGTAGCACATTCTAGCCGAACAAACTCCGGCACAAACAATTCTCGACGCCAACGGACTTGAGGTAATGTGTCTACCATTTTTTCATACTTCGCTAGCGCTGCTGCCGCTTTTCATGAGCACGTGTCGGCATGTTCTTATTTGTCCCTTTCCTGCGTTTACCTGCGTAGTGTTTGTTCTACACTCCATCTAGCTTGCTTTCTTCCTTTGGCCCCTTTTTGTGTGTTTTTTAGTTGCATTCTCTAAGTTTTACCCTATTGCTAACGCTTTTGTCATTTCAAACGTTTCCTTCTAGTTTTTTGCCTTGCGGCCTTGTATTGTTCTTTTCAGTTCAATTTCCTCATTTCCTACTTTTTTCTGTCGTTTAAGCTTCTATTTTGTCGTTTCCTCGTTATTCATATTATCCTTTTTATCGCTACTGCGTTTTGCAAAATATTTTGTTTTAGCCTTACCCCATTTACATTTATTAATTTGTTTCTCTCCTCCTGGTTTCAGTTATTCATTGCCTTGTTATCAGCTTTTTGTGCCATATGCATTTCATTTTAGTTTTTCCGGCACGAGAAGTTCTTTCGTTTGTTTGTTTGTTTCCTCATGACCGATGTTATTCATTGTATTCCCATTGCATTTTGCTTGGTTTGTTTCCGGCTGGAGAAGTTTTATTGGTTGTTACGTCATAGCCGATGTAATTCATTGCACTATTCTGGCTTTTTTGCAATTAGCATTTCGCTTCGGTTTTGCAGATATTTAGTTTGTCAATTTGTTTTGTTCCTCATTATCGGCGTTTTATCGTTTATTTTGCTTCAGTCTTCCCGCCATGAGCAGTTCATTTATTCGTTTGCTCCCTCATGGCCGATGTTTTTCATTGCACTTTTATTGCTTTTATAAACAAAAAATTTTGCCTGCTACAATAGTTTTAGCTTTTCCCATCGCTTTGCTTTTGCCGGCTTGTAGTTTATTGTTAGTTCCTTATTACCGGTTTTTTCCATCGCTTTTCTATCACACTTTTGTATAGCGGAAACTTTGCTTTAGTTTTTTCCGGCATGAGAAGTTCTTACTTTGTTGTTGCCTCATGGCCGATGTATTTATTGCTTTGTTGCTGCAGTTATTCACGTACGCATTTTAATTTATTTGTTTTCTCGGCATGAGAAGTTATTTTATTCGTCTGTTCTCTCACGGCCGATGTTATTCATTGCATTTTTGTTACTTTTATATACAATAGAGTTTGCTTGGTAAAATAGCTTTAGTTTTTCGCTTTTCTTTTGCCGGCATCTAGTTTCTTATCTGATTGTTTTTGTTCCTTACGACTGGTGTTTGTCGTATTATTTGTTTTTACTCTTTCTGATGATAATTTAATTTGCTTTAGTTTGTTTTGTTTTTTTTTTGGTCGGCGTTTGAAGTTCCTTAATTTTGTTTGTTAAGCTTTGCATAGTTGCTACACTTTATGGAGTTGGCATTTTACTTGGTTTGCTTTCAGGCATGACTAGTTTTATTAATTTGTTTGTTAACTCATGGCCCATGTAACTCATTGTCCTGTTATGGAATTTTAGTCAATCGGTATTTTAATTTTATATATTCGTCAGTTGCCTCGTCACCGGCGTCTTCTTCCATTGCATTTACTTGATCTTGCACTTTTGTACTGCAAGAATCAGTTGTTTAAGTATTTGCCGCAAGATACGTTCGCTTGTTTGTTTGTTATTTCGTTTGACGCATATCTTTCATTCAATCTGCTTCTCCGGCAATTGCGTTTATTTTTATGTTATATTTTTAGTTGTTGTTTCCTTCTGTTCCGCGATTATAACACCATTTACTTGTCACATGTTACGGATTTCAACGCCACATTAGAATTACCATCTTTCGTTTCCATAGTTCCGTGCACGGTATCTTCTTTTGTTGTTCTGTATATCGTTTCTGTTCCTTCGTCATTTGTGTAGGCTTTTGTGCCTGATTTCCACGGATCTTTGGTTCCGCTCTCATCGTTCTTAACGCATGAGCTAGCCTTCTTGGTGTTTTTTCCTTTTTTCCTTTTTTCCCGTGTTCTGTGCTCTGTGCGGTCGAGGCATTGTCTTACATTCTTTATTTTGCCCTTTTCAGCCTGATCCTGTGGCTCAGTTACGCCGGCGTCTTGAGACTCTTGAAAGTCAGCAGAGGGCCTCCGACATTGACGCGCAAATAGACCGTCTCTCTTCCTATGGCCTGAGACACGCAACGGATTTTGACAAGTACTCTGCTCTTTCCATGGCGGAATCCTTGGCTTCAGACGCTAAGCAGCACAACCATCCTAAGGCATCCTTTTTAGCTGTTGCCTCTACGACTCTGCGTGGTCACCTTCAGAAGCCCACTAAGCTTTTCCAGGCGTATTTCCTCGCCTTATTTGCCGACAAGGAGTATTCGCAGATCCTGGATCGCATCTCGAAGGTTGACAAGTCTTTCCGTGCAGAAACCACCCAGCGTGTTGCTAATTTTCAGGACATGCCGGGTCCCTCTGGCAGAGGATCGAATAGATCGCGGCGTGTAGCCTGTTTGTACTGTGGTCTGCCTGGCCATACTGCTCCTAGATGTTTTCGTGTTTGCAGCCTGGCAGTCCTTTTTCTCCGTATTCTAGGCCTTCGCGTGGGCGTTCTGTTAATCAGTAGCTTTCTCGCTTTTCGTTTGCCTGTGAATGAGCTCGTTAGCCACAAATAAAATTTTGTTAAATGCTAGTTGTTTTCTGTGTCCTTTTTTCCTTACCCACCCTACGGTGGCAGTTTTTAAAGGGAGTCAATTTCCCTCTCAGTCATTTGAGGCTCAAAACTGTCATCCCAGGAGCCACCTCCTCCATTTTTTCCTTTTCTTTTAGCCCCCTTCCAAGCATTTTAAGGGTGCCTCTCCTACAATTCCACAGTGGGAATTTACGGCGGATTTCGACCCTAGAAGTGTTATCAGTCCTTCACTTCGTTGAGTCAGCTTTGATGGCTGGCCTCTTGAGGTGGCTCAGGGGATGGCAGAAGGCAACATGCATATTGCATCTCAGTTCGTAGACGATGTTATAAGTGGGCAGGCTCGCGCGGATGTTTCCATGCTTACCTTCAAAGATCACGACTCTTTTGTTGCTGGTAACCTATACAATCATTTTCCAGCCTGGGAGCGCATCGTCAACATTGCTCCGTTTGATCTTACGCCCAAGATTTTGCTGTGGATCAAGAACTATGTTGACGTGCAAGATTTCTTTCAACCCTTTAAAGGTCAAAATAGGGAAGAAAACTTTGATTCGGTTTTGCCCCCGCAACAGATTTTTTCTAACGCACCGTCTTGTAAACCGTTTGCTCAATTCATTTCTGATACCATTTTTGATCGGTTAAGGACTGGGGCTATCTCCCTGTAGGGAAGGGTTGGTGAGGTTCCCCCTCGTCATTTGGTTATGCCGTTGACAGTTGAGCCGTCCAAACCCCGTTTATGTAATGACAACCGTTTTCTCAATTTGTGGATCAGGGACATGCCATTCCAGCTTGATTCACTTTTAGGGCTCTTGCGTTACGTTTTCTCTTCTTCTTTCCAATCAGTCTGTAACGATAAATCTAGCTACGATCACGTCCCACTTACCCCTGAAAGCCGTCCATATTTTGGTTTCCAATGGGATGGCTGGTACTTCACCAGTAACACCATTCCCTTCGGATGGAAATCGTCTGCCTACATTTACCATTCCATAGGTCCTCTCGCTCCTCATTATTTTCGTTCCCTCCTTATAACTTGCTCCTTGTAAATTGACGACCGTCATACAGGTGAAATTCAGCTCTCCCCTAAGACCTCGGGTTACGCCTCTCTTTCCTCAGACGCGGACTTTCCTCGTACTTGCTCCGCTATTTTCGTGGTTTGTTATACGCTAGTTGATTTGGGTTATTTTATTGGTCTGAAGAAATCACACCTGGTTTCTAAGCAGGTAGTCCCTTACCTTGGTTTTTTGGTGGATTCTGTTCATCAGGCCTTTTTGCTTATGGAGGAAAAGAAGCAAAAGTTCGTTTCTCTTTTACGTCCTGTTCTTAGTTCGCCTTCTACAGATCTTAAGACACTTTAGCGTCTCTCTAGAAAGTGTATTTCCTTCTCTTTGGCAGTTCCCGGGGCTCGTCTTTATCTCAATGATATCAATAATGCTATTGCGAAGAGCCAACGTCACGGTTCTTCTAAGCCTATTCTAATTACTCCCATTGAAACACGAGCTTGAGCAGTGGTTGTTTCTCGAGTCTTGGTCCGGCTACCTTCCTTGGCTTTTGGAGACCCATCATCAGATCAAGTTATGTTCAGATGCCTCCTCCTTTGCTTGGGGCTGTGTTCTTGGCCCTGATACCTTCTCAGCCACTATTCAGCATTACTGGCCTGTTGATCAACGTCATCTCCACATTAATGTTAAGTAGGCTTGGGCCCTCGCCAATGCCCTGGATGCACTTTCCGGTTCCTTGCGTGATAGTTGGGTGGATGTTTATACTGATAGCCAGGTTCTTATCTAATCTTGGCGGCGTCAAGGCGCAAAGTCTCGCGACCTGGTCGTCGCCTTACAGCATGTCTTTGGGATCATTTCCTCTTGTACTATTCATCTCAATCTCTTTTACATTCCCTCCGCTGCTAATCCCGCGGACCCTCCTTCCCGCGTTTTGTCGTTGCAGGATTCTAAGCTTTCTCCTTTAGCCTGGGGTCAAGTTCAAGCCAGATTTGGTGGCTAATCTGGTCACTCCGCAAATTTGATGGCTCTCCCTTCTAGTCTGCAGTGCGCTCTAGATGGTTCTCCCCTCCCTTTCTTTTCTCCGTATCCTGTTCCTGGTTCTTCAGGGGTCAATTTGTTTGCCTAGCGTCCTTACAACCATGGCCACCTTTTTTCCAACCCCTATGTTTCTCCCCTATTAATCTCATTCCCCAGATCTTGAGTTCTGTTAAAAGTCAATCCTTTCCTTGTACCATTGTTGTCCCCTGACATTCGTCCTCGAAAATTCTGGTGGCCTCTTTTGCAGTCATATTCGTCTTTCCAACTCGCTCCCAAGGGTACTCTCGGAATGGTTCTTCCCCCCGCCTCTGAAGGATTTTCTCCGCGTTGGCCCCTCCCTTGGGATTTGTAGGCGTTTCGTATTGATCTCCTTTAGAATATTCTTGAACAGAATATTCTAATTTTCGGTTTAGTCTGTTCACATAATTTTTCTACATTGGTTCGTCATCTTGGACTTTTTGCTATTCATAGGGACATAAGCTATTGTAATGAGAATGTGTTACACGTGACAATTAAAATTCAGTTTTTTGGCACCTCCTGTCTCTTTTTGTCTCCTATCTGATACCCCTCTACCCATTCTTCCTTTTCTCTAGGCTCTTCCTCCTGTTCCGCGCTTATTCGTCCCAGCAGTTGCGTGCCCATCTTGCCACTATCCCGATGACCATGTGTTCAAGTTTGTCAAAATTGTGGTTATGCTAGGCGTCGTGTTCACACGGCCGTTTCCACGGCAGTCAGTTTCGACCTCCCTGCTATTGATCTACGTATCAGCTCTCTACAGTCAGCAAGCCTTTCGTCCGCTTATTCCAGACAGAAACAATCTTTAAAGGCTGAACTTTCTTTACGCCCTCCCTGGCAATATAAGAACTTTTTGACGCCACCCCCCTAGATGTTTGCCGCTTTTTAGTTTTCAAGGACTCAAAAGGTAAAACCCAAGTCCATAACATAGGATGCCCACATCTTGGTCAGCGGGGTTCTTTCCCTCGCAAGTGCCCGTGGCGATTGGCCTACTCCACCGTTGATTCATACATTGGCAAGTTGCGCTCTATATTTTCCGACATTGGTCGTCAAGGTGACTGGAATAGGACTCTCCTTTTTGGTAACCCGGCCTCCGATTTGTTAGTAAAGCAGTACCTTAAAGAGTTCATCGCTGGGCAACTCCGGGCCAGCATTGTCCCCAAACAGGCTGTGCCACTTTTTGCTGACAAATTGCTTTTGCTTTCTCGACACATCGAAAAGCGTCTTCTCCTCTCGTCCCTTTCGCCAACTGAGATGTTTGTCACCGCCAAAGATCAAGCGTTCTTCAAGGCTCTTTTCTTTTCTGGTGACCGTGGCGGGCATCTGGGGTAAGTTAAGACCCCGGATATTACTCTTTCCCTGATGACAATGGATTCATATTTAATCACGTCTGGGGAAAGACTTTGAGGGATGGCGCCTGCAACCTCTTTGGCATGCGCCGTCACCCCAACCCAGCATTTTGCCCTATTAAGGGTACTGAAACTTATGTGTCGATTGCTCGTGAACTTGGCATTAGCCTATCTCCTGGATACTTTTTTCGTGCGACAAATCCTCAGGGGCATATTGTTCATAAACCCCTTTTAAGCTCCGCGACCGACTCCCGCCTTAGAGAATATCTTCGTGATGCTAACAATGACTGTGGGGAAACCGTTTACAGTTTTCGTTCTGGCTGTGCCCTTATCCTGGCTTTCTCCGGTTCCCCTTTGGCTGACGTTATGTCTCACGTTGGCTGGTCAAATTCCAAAACAGCTTTGTATTACCTCAAGTTAGCCGACGTTATCAGGGCTGGGGCTCCAGCTGACCTACTTACTTCTGCACCTTCGCAGTCTCAGGAGGTCTCGCGCATTTATGAAGATTACGACGCCTTAAAGGATTTTGTCTCTGCTTTCCCTGTCTCCTACTCGCCTTCATTCAAGCGTGCTCTTCCACCCTAATTTTCACTTTGTCTGATGGTTTCCTCTAGCTTTCAGTTTTGGGGCTTTAGTATGGGGTTTTCTTTGAGATTGGGCTGTTGGTCTCCGCTTTCTGGGTACCTGGCGTTCTACATATCATTGTTCTCCGTGGCCGCCAGACTTCCATACCTCAACAGGAGTGCGGGTAAGATCGATGTAAATGGGATACTATTGCATTATCTTTTCCTTTTCATGAACTGCACGTGCGGAGTATGCAAATTTACCAAAAGCTGGTTTTGCATGTGCAAATGAAGGAAGCTTTTCGTATCCTGTTGCAGGATGGCGAGCAAAGCTTTTTTCAAGTACAAACTCTCTAAACAAATAACTTGTTTTGCCTTCAAAATAATGTTATCGTAACTAGCCGAAAGCGAGTTTGCACGCAACTCGGAAACTCAAGCGCCATTTTGAAGCAATAATTTTTCCCTACCCCAGAGGGTATTTCATCGTCCAGTCTACAAAATGTATTTGAGGACCTACGCTCGCTGCGCATTTTATTGACACACATTTCCACGTGACCAGCCGCAACCAGGGTTCTTTCTCGAAGCAAGAGAGAGAACCCTGGGAAAGAGGTTGGGTAAGCTCCAACTCGTATATCAGGCCTAAAATCACACGAGTTCAAGTGCAAGTTGGGTTGTCTGCCGCTTTGCTCATTGCACACATTTAATTGTTCAGGCTTGGGTTCACTAATATTCAGCCAGTTTTAAGACCACATATGTCAACAAAAAACTCACCTTCACGACATTAAAATAATTCTAATGAAAGTTAGTCTTTGCCTTAAACTCTAGAAAACTTGTAAGCAAATAGCTCTGAATCCTTACGGGGGGATCTGCAAGTTGGCCTTTTGGGTTTAAGATAATCAAAAGTCTATAATCATCATGTAGGTAAATAAATGCGCTGCGGATTTTCTGCGGCAATGGCAATGCAGAGAATTTATGACGGTGTGGGATGGCGTTTTCTGTGGAGGGGTTTGCAGTCATTACGCTTCATAAGACAGTAAATGTGGATACAATTAAGCACTTGAATATGTTTCACTTACCATTTCGTTAAAAGAACGAATGGTTATGAGTTGTCTGAAGACCTCAATGAGCCACTGAGCCCGAAGTATAACTGTGTTGCGGTGCCTGATAATCACGCCAAGGTCATGATAAAAATCCAACATGGTGCCAACTTCATCCTTGTCTTCAATGAAGCAAACTTTCTGGATAATATCCTGAAGTTGTTCGAGGTTTAAATAATACACTTTCTCAGCAATTAAAGCTTTGACAACCTTCTCGAAGTTAAACCATCTGAAAACCAAATATAAAAACAAGATCTTAAAGAGGAAGTTAAAGCATAACTGGAACACTGATGAATCTCTACGACTAAAGTAAAACATCCAAGCAAATGAACGACTTCAACTAGTTGACATAGGGTCTGATCCTCTTTCGGTGCAAATTGGATAATGCGGCACCGTGTAATCGCTGGTCATTAAAGGTAACGAGTTTTGTCTTTTACTACACGTTTTTTTTTTTAATATTTAATGTTAGCTGAATGTGCAACGCAATGGATTTTAAACGAGAAGTTATTACTGAAAACATGACACTGTTAGTATTCTAACTAAGAAATTGTACGCAATAGTTTCGATCAGGAGAAGCCGCGTATGATCTTCAATATATGTGTACAAACTAAGTAAAATTTGCAGTATTAGTAACAGCGAAAGTTGCGAGTATATCTGGTACAAATATGACTTTGTGTGTCCCTTCTGCCGCTGCGCATAAATCCAAATGTCACCTTGGCATATTCATAAGCGTGCTGGAAACGCTGGATAAGACATGAAAATAAATTCATTATGACGTCAGCTACATCTGTACCCGATAAATTAATAGGTAATGACCAATTTTACATAAATGCTGGTTGAATTCATTACATTGTATACCTTAAGCTAAGCGGCACCACCCTATCATAAATCAGGTTAGTGTTGAAAGGCCAAGGCTCAACACTCCAAACTAATAAATTTTACATTGTTGTAAAAGGGAAAACTGCCGGTTTGGTGAGCGTCCAAGTTTCTCCTGCAAAGAGCTCACGCTTTCCCTGATGAAAACTTTGTCGTACTCACGGGAAATCATGCAGATCACCCCGCCTTGCTAAGCAGGATTGAATGCTTTGGAACGAGGTAAAGATGATTTATAGAGACTCGCTGGTATTATACTCCCGCACTGTAGGGCAATGCAAGCAATCCACGTGATGAGGCTTCACCCTAATAACTTCAACAGGGATAGTGGAATTGAAACGAGTGGATGTCCACGGTAAGAAAACGCAAAATGAGGATGGCAAATTAGTGGACAACCGATTGAACAACTTCTCCGTCTCACAGGAACTAACTTAAATACAAACGAACCTGGCGGCAGAAAAGTACTTGCTAATCATTCGACCTCACATCACCTAAAGCAGACAAGCATGAGTAAGCAGTCATAACGTCGAGGTGCCTAAATCATGAGACTAACATTAAGATAGCGAGCAAGTGTTTTCCTTAACTAAATAACTTACCGAATTGGTACCTCTTCTCCCATGTATGGTTCCTCTTTCAAAATGTCAATCAATCGTTTCTGAAGTGCGATCACTCCCTTATCAGCTGACCCTTGCGTATTATCGACAGAGAAGAAAGGACGAATCACGTGACCATCGTAATCCTTCCCAAAAATTTCCTGCTGAATCTGCAATTCAACCTCCTTGATGTCTTGATGTGATTCATCTGCATGTGTTCCTACGATGAATACTGGAGGGCGACAGTGGGGCAGGTTTTCCTCTCTCTTTTTCTCGTCATTCACTTCTGGTTTTAGCGAGCACATAGTGTTTACAGAAACCAGCCATGACAACAAATTGTCCAAATTTGTTTCCTTATTTTGATTACTGAGATGACGCTTTAGAGCTCCTTGCTTGAAACAGGGCTCTGTAATGTCTTTTAATCCTTTGCTGAGATCGTACACTACCATGTAAACGGCTCGTGTCGATAAAAAAACTGGGTAAGACGCATAGTAAAGATGTTGACCAGCAAAGTCCCACAGATCAAGGGTCATGTGAGATTCCACTGTCGAAGCATCACTCTGAATGTTTAAACTTTTTAAACGTTGAACAAGACGATCTGTAAGTTCTTCTTGCGGCAAAGTAGAGTCGATGTTTAGTTCAGCTGGGACGCCTGTTTTTGTCACTTCATTGTCTATTTTGGATGTACCCTAAAATAATTGTTTTAAGTATTTAAAATTGGTTAAAATGCTCCTTTTACAGATATAATAAAATATGCCTATTGGGGCGCAGTGAAAGAGACTCGAAAGCGATTGTCAATGAAATCTTGAAATTTCACTACTCTACATGCCAAACGTTGAAACTTCAATATTCTGCATGCCAAGGCCTAAAATTTCAAGACTATGCATTTCGAATCATAAAATTTCAAAATTTGGCACGCAGAATCTTGAAATTTCAACATTCTGCATGTCAAATGTTAAAAATTCAAGATTCTGCAGGTCAGATATCGAATGTCAAAATTTTACTAGTCAAATCTTAAAATTTCAATATTCTGCATGACAAATATTGAAATTTCAAAACAATACCTGTCGAAAATTTAAATTTCAATATTTTGCCTTCGGCCTCAATTTCTAATTACTATTTATCAACAATATTTCACTGTTTTTAATTGACTTTAATCCCCCGGCTTATTCTTCACAACCAGCTGGCGTTGACCAAATTTGGGAGATGCGGGCAATATACAATCACTGACATCAGTCACTCTGACGTCAATGATTGTATGTTGCAAATATACAATGACAAAAGTCACATTAGAAAGCGGTGCGGCCACTTAGCTCTTTTGGGATGAGTGTTCAACTCAGTAAAATGGCGAAGGAATTCACGGCTGTCAGGGCGAAGTAGAAATGGCCGAATTACTGACTAAAACGAGACGAAGGCAAGAACACGCAAAAACTATCGCTCGATAGATGTCAAATTCTACTGTTTTGATGGTCCCTGTTAACGCAATTGCGTAATGGGAAAGACCATCTAAGGACCTCTTCACATGAGCCCCGTTTCCGAGATCTCGCCTTACCTTAATCCATAGTAAAATTTTCGATATGTTCATCTGAGAGGGCGGGCTGACTCGGTTCCCAAGATCTCGGTTTTTTCAACCGGGATCTCGGTTAACGGGCTGGAAAATTTTGCCATATGAACACCTCAGCCCGGTTATCGGGATGAAAGCGGGATGAATTCTTCTCATAAATTCTGCATCGTCTTGCTTTGCCTGCTGTATTTTCCGCATCCCAAGCATCCTATTTAACTGCAGTGACATAGCTATAAGAGTTGCCAAAGCTATGATAGTTATAACTTTTGTGTTTCGCCATGTTTGCTTTGTTTCTCGAATTTCGTGCAAGAACTCGTGCCTGGGATCTTCAGTCTTTTCTCATCTCAGAATCAGGGCTGAAATTTTTCAAATGAACCCGAGGCGAAATTGGTCGGCTCATGTGAAAAGGGCCTAACTGGAAGTTCAAGCATAATTCAAAGAGCAACAACTGCCTGATTTCTACAAACTGCTGTACATAAAATAACTAAAAGTGTGCACTCCTGGAAGAAAAATCAAATTTTGCCACACGACAGCTATGCGCCTCCTTACGCGTTCGGTTTAACCACAGGTCGCCCAGACTCTGCATTTTATGGGAGTTTGTTGGAATTTGAATTTTATAAGAGAATGTACTGTCAAACCTATATTCAGCGGTCACCGGTCAAAGTCCCGGAAAACGCTTCGCTTATTGTGCGCGGTCACCCTTTCTAAGGTCCCAAAGTGCTGATTTCATTGTTTTCACATACATACATACATACTTTATTGAGACTCCCTTCAACAGGGCTTTTCAGTCACAATGTTACTTATTACATAATACTGGTAATTAAGAAAAGAAAAGAAAACTTATTTACAGTAGTTCAATGAAATTCAAAATACATTCAAAATTATTCAAAATATATTCAAAATTATTTCGTATGAAATATCCTATTACAAAGTCTCCGCTTAAAACTATCAATATCTTTAGTGTTCCTAATATTGTCAGGTAGCCCATTCCATTCCTTTGGACGCCGAAAATAAAATGCCCTTTGTCCCATTGATAGTCTACATCGGGGGATCACAAAATTGTTACATCCCATTGTGTTCTTGTTGTGAACTGCTGAACGTTTAATAAAATATTTACCTAAATAATCTGGAGCTAAGCCATTTACACATTTGAATACTAAAACTAAGCCATTAAATAGAACCTTCTCCGTAACATCTAACCATTTAAGAGATATCCGTCCCTGGGAGATATGGTCAAACTTCTTTAAACCTTTAAACGGTCACTGTGTTTACAAAAAATAAATTCTGGGAGTCAAGTACAGCAAAGTGAAAATCACGAGTGTAACTTGTTTCCACAAATGTCTCGAATTCAACTCTCTGAACAGTAACGTTCGGTTATTTTTAACCGTAGTGTCAACATTGAACATCAAATTGATCTTTAACTATAGCTCCTCTTTTAACCAATAGCACGGGAAATTGTCCCCTTCAAATGATATTCACAAGGCATTTCTAAACCATAACCACCTCCTCTGTTAACACGTTTTCCTTTAATAATGACCCCGGCAGAATTTGAAGGTCTCTTTAAAAACTTCGTTAACCATCTTGCCATAAGCTTAGGAACGTGCCCGATTACATCGTATTTGTTTGTTAAATTGTTAGGGTGAAATGGAACTTTAGCGTGGCCATGAAACTGTAGCTTGTACGACTGCAACAACTGGCAGAACAAATTAGGAATTATGCGCAGTTCCATGGAAATCAAGAACTTTCATTGGCATTATAAGCAAAGCAAATGATTTGCTTCACAGCATAAAGTTGAAAACTCCTAAGCATCAGTCTCTTGTTTCAGACTTTTTCAATTCCTAGAGCGAACCACCGACTATGCGGACTTTTTTATTAGAAAAAGGAAGACGAAAATATGTGATATTCCCCTCTATCTGGATATAACTGCACATGTGTTATTGCCGGTTTCTAACATAACTGAGTACTGTACAAGAGGTTTCAGAAATTATCTGAGGCACAAACGACCTCACGTACAGTTTTGGATGAACAAGTGTACTACGTTTGCTCCTCTTGGTTTCTGTTTTCTTTGTACTGTTACATAACCATGCGTGTGTTTACCGTATTTATTCGATTAACCGCCCTGGGCGCTTATTAAATTTTTGGACCTTGAGAGTGGGCGCTTACTCGAGGTGGGCGCTTATTAAATTTCCACCGTTTTCACGGCAAGTGTAGCCTACGAAGAGCGAGGAGAAACGGCTGTTTTCGCAGGCTACAGCAAGTGCAGTATGTTTATTTTGCAACAAAACAATAGATGGTAATAACAAAACGCGAGGATGTAACAAAGCAAGGTTTCTATAAATACTCTGAACAAAACTCCTTCTTCGGGGAAGTCTCTTATTAGTACTTATTCCAATTTTTTGAGTGGGAGGGGTAAGGGGGTGGGGTGGGGGTGGGCGCTTATTTGTGTACGAGTGAGAGGGGGATGGGGTGGGCGCTTATTCACTTTTTTTGCCTTTAGGATGGGCGCTTATTCGAGGTGGGCGCTTATTCGAATAAATACGATAACTTAAAAATACAAAAGATAATCAAGTATCAAGTAAAACGCCATTCCCACTAACCCTGATGTTTCGACTGATGTTGAATTTTACGATACCTGTATTAAGCGGTCACTTAGCCATTTCCCGTGGGTGATCGCTTAATACAGGTTTGACTGTAGTTTGTATGAGAATAAACGAAATACGTTCTAATTTCGCTTTTTGAAAAAAATCGAAATAATAATGACTCACCTTTTGTTTGTGTTCTGTGTTTTGGAGTCAATACGCTTCTAGAGCCACTTCGAAGCCGTTTTGGCGAGCTTAGAGAGAGTCTATCGACTCTGTTACGCTCTAGTTGTTGCTTGTCATTATTTCCTTTTTATTTTGTTCTACTCAAAAGAAATTTTGCCATAAAGGTGTAACTGTGGTCATCGGGGTGCTACATAACATGAAGGTGAAGTGTGACCCGTTTCGTCAGAAAATTAAGCACGACCTGTTGCATCGAAAAGAGATCATTTTTCTTGATGCTATATGACATGAAAGTGAAGTGTAACTTAATGCGTCAGATAAATATCCGTCACCTTGTGCGTCGAAAATGGACGTTTGATGACTATACAAAATAGCAAGCCGAGGTCAGTTACGTTTTCTACAAATAAAACCGCATGTGCACAACAGACATAACAAAAACTGTAAACACGTGCTCTCTCTAGACAACTTTTAAAGTGGAAACCCGCTCTACGGACACCCGTATTTAACGGACAGTTTCATTTGTGCCAACGAAAAGCTCATATATTTTCTCTAAAATTAAACCGCTTCATACAGACACCGGTTAATAAGGACAATGGACACTTTTCTGTGTCCCGAGTCACAAACTTTCATATATCGTCAACCCTGATTCCAGACACTGGTTACCTAAGCACTGTCTATTTTCTTGTCACAATCATTTGCTTATTGTAGACATTTTACCCTGTCCAAATAATAGCCTGCATAGCAGGCGCTTGGAAGTAGTGGGCGCAAGAGAGAACAGGCTCGCGCGCGAGGGAGACACGCGCCCGTTTTTTCTTGCGCTCACTACTTCCACGCGCCTGCTACGAAGGTTATCCAAATAACGACTGATTCCTATGGGTAAATTCGACCTAATTACTTAAAAAAACAGTAGCAAAATAGCGTGGCATGTTTGAATCTGATAAGCTCATCTCTTCTTCCCATGTTTGACCCCCGTACTGTAGTCCTTTAATAACGTTTTGTGCTTCCTGCTGCTCCAGAAGCTTCATTTCCTTGGATTTTCCTGCAGTCATTGATCCTACCCTTCCTCTCTTTGTCTGCTTTAGTCTTTATATCAAAAAAGTATGTGGCCGCGGCGCATTCCTGAGGACCGGAGACTATGGCATGTTCCTTTGGTGTCCTTATTAACCGGGTTCACTGTACTTCTTATGATATTGTTAGTATAACTCGAAATCTAAAACTTTCCAAAGCGGTTTCAAATGGTTCTACAAGCGAACCGACTGTCTTCATACATTCTCTTATAAAATTCAAATTTCAAAGAACTCCCATCGAGTCTGGGCCGCCTGTGGTTAAACCAAACCTTCTGCCAAAAGCTTACATCCAAGTTGCATTTCACCCATTCACGAAAAGCCTCCAAACTAATGTGAGAGCAACTGAATAAAGAAATATGGAAACGATGAAGAAGAAAAGAGGGACTACAGCGGATTAAGAAAATTGTGCGTACCTCTGAATATATCCTCCATAGGTCCCCTGGGGCTCCTTTTTCTTTTCCATCTTCTGTTCCTTCTTTTTCTTCCTCTTCTTTAACATCGTTGTCGTCGACTCTGTCATCTTTCTCTTTGTCTCCATCATCTTGGATTAGTTCTTTAGCTACCATCGTGGCAAGATCGGACATAAACTGAGACACACCAAGATTTTCATTGGTGAGTTTCCAGTTCTTAACTTGATCGACTTCAAATTCGAACTTTGATGGATCAACTTGAATTCCGTCAGTACTGTCTTCATGAGGGTCAAATGGTAGACCTAAGAAAGATTTCTTCAAACTTGTCTTTCCTGCTCGATCTTTTCCCATCAGCATGATTCGAGCACGGTACAACTTCACTTTTCCTTTCTTTAGAGCATCTTTATAGGCACGCGTTGCTCTTGGTCCTCGCGCTTTAATCTCAGCCGGAACAGCATCTAAAAAATATTTATAAAACACATTTGAGTCAAAGAGATAAAATTACTATATTTCTTCAGATTTGCACATTATTTTCCCTAAATTTAATTAATCCTCTCTTAGTGTCTTCCCCTATTAGGGTGGATTCATTTGCACCATACGCGTATAGCTGTCGCATTTGCCCGCTGGATTTTTTTATTGTTTTTAGGCCCAAAAACAATAAAAAATTCCAGCGGGCAAATGGGAGAGCTTTACGCCTATGTTACAAATGAATCCAGTTCTTTCAGTCAGTAATTCTTTAAACCACAAACACTGTAGCTTAAATTAAAAATTCCAAAATCCAAATACGAAAAATGATTTTAAAATGGTGACTAACATAAGAGAATAAATAAAAAAAGTTTAAAATAGATGCGTCAAAAAGTTAAAGTAACACCGGTGAACAAGAGACCCTTTAACACAAGATGCAAATGGCACTTTTTTGGTACGTTTTCCGATCTTTGCATACAAATTCTTGAGTTTCCTTCACATGTATATAGCTGTGAACAGTGCTTTCATGTTCTTCTCCAAGCAGTTTCATGCGTATATCTAAAGAACCCAGGTGAGACAGAAGGGCTGCTTTGTAGTCATTCATTTCGTGTTGCGCTCTACCGAGTGTTTTGTAGCTGTCAGCAGTGCTTTCATGCTCTTCGCCAAACAGTTTCATGCGTATAGCTAATGCACGCTGGTGAGACTGAAGAGCTGCTTTGAAGTCATGCAATGCTTGTTGTGTTACACCTAGTGTCCTGTAACTGTCAGCAGTGTTTTCTTGTTCTTCTCCAAACAGTTTAAAACGTATAGCTAATGCCCGCTAGTGAGACTGAAGAGCTACTTTGTCGTCATGCATTTCGTGCTATGTTACACCGAGTTGCCTGTAGCTATAAGCAGTGCTTTCATATTGTTCTCCAAACACTTTAAGGCGTATAGCTAATGCACGCTGTTTAGACGAAAAAACTGCTTTGTGGTCACGCACTGCGTGTTCCTTTAGACTAAGCTCCCTATAGCTGTCTGAGCTGTCAGCAGTGCTTTCATGTTCTTCTCCAAACAGTTTAATACGTATTGTTGGTTTTCAGTGTCACGCCATTCAAAATAGATCAAAATAAAAATCAAAACCGTTCAATAGATAAAGTCCGGAATCTGGGAAATGAAAGGAGGTAAATATACCAAGTTCCTAACCAAGATTCAGGTCAGAAGAATATTCCGTATACGAGATATCCGAAGAAATTTTTTACCCAAATTTATAGAGATTTGTATGGAGACGCCATGCTGGTGCCCACCTGGACGGGCACCAACATGGCGGACGGAAACCAACAAAAACATTTGTTACTGAGTTTTGGTACGAAAGCGTGAATTTATTCCATAAGGAACTCATTAACATGAAAGTAATACTTTTTCTAATCCATGAACTGTTTAGATAGCAAAATTCCCCAAAATACGTCACTTAAAAGCCACAAAACGTGTGTCACAACTCTTTGGCAACTAATTAAGCAAACCAACTGAAATTTTGACTTCTCTTTCGACACTCTGTACTATCTGGAGAACCAACCTGCATGTAGATTGGCTGGTGTCAGAATCAAAGAACAACTTCGTTGCTTCGCTTAATAGAACGGCAGTTTCGCATTTGAGCGGCTGATTTAGACAGATTTCCGAGTCGCTTTGAATATGGACAATATGAATTTCAGGGGTAGTTTCCTTTGTTTCCCTTGTCATTGATGAGATGACAAGTAGATCCCAGTCCTCAACTCCCACTGCATTCGAGTAGTGCCTTGTCATAAAACTTACTGGCACTAGAGTAATCATTTAGGGACCGAAAATAAACGGCAAGTATCTGAAAAATAACAAGCTTAAAAATTGTTTGCTCTGGGTTGTTACAATTGTCAAGTGATGACAGAGCCTCCTTTAAGCACTCGACTCCGATCTTTGGTTCCTCTGTAAAAAAAGTAATTGATTCCCAAGTAGCGCAAGTATTTTCCTCTTTCGTGGGAAGGGATGATGGGTGAAGTGTCATGAATTTCATGCACTTTAGAAAGAAAATGTTATTTCTTACCTTCTGTTCCGTACGGTAGCTCTTTGAAAGCTAGGGCAGTAAGGAGTTGACTGAGATATTTTTCCTTCTTGAATAAAGTGGCTGCTCTTATGGCTGCATCGTATATGTAATCAAAGATTTTTTTGTCACTCGGACTCCGAAAAAGTGATTCAAGAAACATCTCTCCTCTTACTAAAATGTCCAAAACACTGTCAGCTGTTTTGAAATCTGAACAACCCTCCACTAGACTTTCAATAATCTTTTCCTTATCTTCGTAGAATGCAATGTATGCTGCCATTAAATGCCCGGAAAGAAATTGCTCATTTAGCTTTTCAAAAATTGAAATGTAGAACGCTTTCAAAAATCCCCGTGATTCAAAAATCCTCTCTTTCATCTCTTGTTCTCCCTTATATCTCGCAAATGATTGCAAAAGCTTGTGCATAGTGAATGCCCCCGTTTTAGAGCTTGAATCAATCAGCGACTTTCTCCGAAGGCTTCGTAATATCTTCATTGCTTCAATAGTCCCCGTCTTACCTAAAACAGCTGCAGCCACTTCTGTACTAAAGTTGTCGGGAAGAATGCTCAAACATACAAGTGCTTCTTGTTCGTGCGCAGGTAGTCTCCGGAAAGAAGATTCAAACAACAACTGTAATCGGAGACTAGCTGGATAATCTGGATGGCCCAACATTTCAACGAGACTTTCTGTCGAAGATGTCATGAAAACATCTAGAAAATGGCGCGGTTGAGCACTATCTTCTTCAGATACTAAAGAACACATTAATCTCATGGCTAAAGGGACTTGTCCACAGATGTAAGCGATTTCAGTGGAGTCTGCAACGCCTGCATTTGGAAGTAATTCAGAAACCAGAGTTTGAGCAGAGGCTTCATCCAGTGGGTTTATTCTTAACTCCCAATGGCCTTGAAAATTAAGGTCTATGTAGTCAAGAGACTCTCTTGTGGTTATAACAAATGTAACCTTTTGATTTCGCCTAAGAATTTCCCCAAAAAGTTGTGTGACCTCTTCCTTCATTTTCGGAAAACCAGTTTCTAGCAAATCATCTGCATTGTCAAGAATAACTACAGATGGTTTTGAAATTTCGCTGAATAGTAGGCAAATCTCATCATCAATGGATAAAAGCTGATCGGGCAGGTTAGTATGTGTGGTGGATTGGCTCAGAAAACTAAGAAACTTTGCAATCAGATCTGCTTTGGAATGGAGTCCTCTTAATGAGATCCAATAAACAGGAATTCCTCGAGACTGAACAGCGTGTCCCACTGCAATCGCGACAGACGTTTTTCCGAATCCAGGTGAACCGCAGATCGACACCAGTCGTGAGGAATCCGATGTCACGAGCCTGATGATAGCTTCGCACTCGCTCTGACGACCTGTAAAATTTGGAACCATGGGCGGTAGAGCGGCATTTGAGAAAAATGGCTTCGTGCCTTTAAGGGAAAAAAACGAAATAAAAAGTAAACGAAAAACACACGCTAACGTAAATAAATAAGTGGCTTTATCTGTTGTGGAGGTCAAAAATAACGGTCTTTCTAAAGAGTTTAAAATTGCAATTCAAGCACAGAAATGAAGATAGAAGGATCACTGCTTCCCGAAAAAGTTCTGTTGTTATAAAATTCCTTTTTTCCGTCGTTACATTCATGACAAGCCGTGGAATTTTTTTTTTTTTTTTACATTTTTTAAGACTAAAAATCTTTTAAAATGGTGGTAAAAGACGAGAATCAGGGGCGCGAGCCTGCCATACAGGAGGTAGCCTGCGTGGCAACCGTGTTGGAACGTGAGCCAACGAATCGAACTCGCCCGGAAACACTTCCTATGCAGGTTTACTTGTTTCTCATAAAATTCTAGAACCCATCAATAATTATTTAAAACAGTGTCGCTTTAACTAACTCGATGCTTTGAATGACTTCAAAGGACCACCTCAGTACAATCTACATGTATCTCGGTTAGGTTTTCAATGTTCTGTTTTTTACTTATACCTGAATTTTTACTTTGAGCATCACGTTCGCGTTGTCCTTCTTTCAACTCATTGATCTGTTCTTGTCCTGCTTTTAATGCCTGTAACATCGCTTTTATCTCACCAACATCTGAGCTCACTTCCTCGAGAAAATTGATGTACGCTCGAGTCTCGTCTCGTTGTCGCATTTCCAAAGAACGAACTTCATTTGTCGGAAAGTCCGACTCTGTCAAACTACCAACGGCGTCGATTGGAGCTGTTGAGACACCAAGAGCTTGAAACGCACCTTTGGCGCAATTCATGCGCTGGTCAAAGGTCAGTTTGTCCATCTCAGAACTTGTTGAGTGACAAAGTGAATTCCTAAGACGACGAAGCTGATCAATGGCAAGTGCAACGGTCTCCGCATTGTTTCCACCCGGGCTGAGCACACATGCGTGGAAACTACCATAAGGAATTGCACGGGGTTTGACGTACAAATCACTAAGCGTGGTGAAGGATCCTGTGCTGGCTGGTAATGCATAAGACCTGGAAAATATTGTGGCCTGGAACAGGTTGGTGCAATCCCACTCATTGTAAGACTGGTTAATAGGAACTTTAGTTCTGCCCCCCTCCGTAGTGGCAAACAAATTTCTCACAGCAGTTGAATCATCCCAGAGCTGGAAACCAGGGCGACCTCCATAGGTGTTGTCCCACATGGTTTTAAAGGTCTGCCGTAAGGCTTTTGGGAATTCATTTACTACTAACAACGAGAACTTGAAGAAATTCAATTGCTGGTCACTGAAAGGCTGCAGTGCCATCTCTGGTAAGTATTTTCCGCCAGTTGAGGAACTAAATCAAACGCAAGAAACATTTGGCAAAATCAGGTTAATTGGCAAATTTAAACGGGACTGTTCCCCTAAAATAAATGGGATGGATAAGGTGGCACTTAGCTACGCTAAAAATCGTTGGTGGGCTTTTGGTGTTGCTCAACAAAGAGGGGGTGGGGACAGGAGGGAAAGAGAAACCGAAAAAGCACACTGGAACGTATCCTCATGGACACTTCTTGTAGGAATTCCCCCTGAGTTAAATACCAATGATATTGTAAACTCAGAATGAGTCTGACGCATTTATCTGATGTTATATAAACGATGGAATAGAATTTATTCAGCGTATCAAAGATTGTGGAAGTAGATTACGTTATTTAATTTATTGTTGAAGGCAATAACAAATTCTTTAAATTCCTTTATTGAAAATTTAAAATGGCCGACGCCATGACTTCAATGCTGCTTTTCTCAGTGAAAGCGGACAGTGAAAAGCGGGAAAACCCATACGATTTTTTCACTAGTGAAGTTTTTCGTTTGCGGCCGGTGATTGGTCATACGATAAGATTCAGAAAAATTGTCCCACCAGTCAAACATGATATCGATTAAATTGCCATTAATTTTTAACGAATGGTTTTTATTTGTCAAATAGGCCCTTTGCAGCTTGTCATTCACGTGATACAAAACCGCCATTGTTTGTCTGTTTCAGTGCGACTTTTGTGTCCCAGCATGGCGGTTTTGTACCTCGAGAATGGCAAGCTGCAAAGGGCCTATTATATTAGAGTAAATCCCAGTACATATATAATAAAGAAGCCTCTGCTCGCAGGGTAATATAGCGGCAATTTTTTCTTCCTTTAGCTTTAGATATAGACATATTTCCATGTAAACTAATTTAGTTAGAACAGGTACCTAATTACAAAAATATTTAATGAAACTACAGAGCATAAGTAAACGTTTTCACCTAATTCACGTCACCTCACTCTCGGACACGAAAGATCATAAAATGAACACCAGCGAAAAAAGTCCCCTGGGTGTCATACAATGCGCACACAGGTTAAATTATAGGCCCTGTTTACAAGGAGGGAAGGTAACTCTGGTGCTAGGGTTACCCTAGCACTCACACATTTCTTCTTTTCTTACCTGACTGCTTGGGTTATGCCCTAGCAAGAGGGTTACCCTACCTGTCTTGTAAAGCTCCTCTAGGGATTACTCGCCTACCCGAGGCAACTTTCCTCCTTCATGGGTGACCAGTAATTTTTTCTTAATTAACCTACTTATTCACCTGAACAATATAAGGTATTTTCTGTATATGATGACGATATTTTCACATTTTCTCGCGAATTTAACGTGTTTTCCCTAGAGAAGTTTTCGTTCAAATCTTGGACATCACCAAGAGCCATATGGCTCTTGACATCACAAAGAATATTTTAGGGCCGCCACAGACAAGACATTAAGTTGCCGACAACTATCTCTTATCGACAAGAAAAAGTCATCGATCGCTAACTATGTCCGATGCAAGCATTCTACACACTGGAATGTTTTAGTTGTCGATAACAAATGATGTCCGCCCAGAACTTGGAAACTAAGATTCATTGCGCAAGCTTTTAATGAACGTTTCAAAATGGTGACGAGGGAAACACTGGCAGTCGAGAAGTTCGATATATAAACTCGAAAAGGGAAGATATTACCTACATACTAGAAATACGCTATCGCAAAAATCTCGCGAGGCTGTAAAGGGTCAGCAGTGAGGATAAAGGGAAACAAGCCGAAGGGAAAAAGATGATCAAACAAACAATAAATAAATAAATAAACTGAAAAAAAGGATGGAGAGCAAGGGGAACCGATACTTGTTAAAGTAAGTTTTTCTGTAAAACTTGCTGTTTACAACAAGCTGTGGCAATTAGGGCAAAATTGTTTTGAGCATGAGCTTCCAATACTCTGTTGGTAGAGATTCCTGGCGGAGATGGTGAACGAGCTTTTTCTGTTGCTGCTCCGAAACGTTGGAATAACTTACCTGAGGATATTAAATCTGCAAACTCAATTGATGATTTTAAACGCAAACTTAAAACATTTCTTTTTATGCGAGCTTATGAATCGTGATGTTTTTATTTATTTATTTATTTATTTATTTATCTTTTGGGTACATTTATCTATTTTGTAGTTAGCGTGTAGTTTTCAATGTCAATTTCTTGTGATTATTTTTACTTTTTAGTTTTGTCTCACTTTTGTAAACAGCGCCTTTGAATCTTGTAGAAAAGGCGCTATATAAATGGATTATTATTATTATTATTATTATTATTATCCCACCGCTGTCAACTGAAAAAAGGGAGGTTTTAGCAGAGGCAAAGCCATTCCCACGACCGCCGAAGGTACTAGCCTCTAGGGGCATGCTCCCCCCGGTAAAATTTTAAGATATGTACCTTTCCTGCATTTTGAGACCACAAATGAACGCAACCCTGCACAAAGTCAAAGCAACCCTGTGTATTACCGCACCCGACATTAGTGCGTGCTCATTCTCGGATGCTATTAGGGTAAAAATGACCACTGACAAAGAAGATTTAATCAAATAGGACAGTTGTCGACAAGTAAACTACATATCTCCACACACTAGACTAAACGGTCAAAAACGTAGATATCGACAACTATTTGTAGTCGACAACTTAGCAGTTTCCTTTTTCGAAAAGGGCATTTACATTGCAAAGAAACCTGAAAAAAAAACCTGCATGGATAAGCAAAACTGTGATCCTGAATTGGATTATTCACTTTCCCCCAACTTCTTACATTTTCATGTTAAACTGCATTGCAGTCGTCCCGTTTTATAAAAATGGACTACTCACTAATCAGAGGTTTTAACCCGGGAGGGGCATACTCCCTTAGCCATATAGGTTTGTGCCGCCCTATCGGGTAGGGTTTTTGCGGTTTTTGGTCTGAAAACGGGTATACACTTTGCCTATTTTGGTGTGGAATCGGGTATGGTTTTCGAGGGAACTACGAGAGTGTATGAACATTTTTATCGTTTCAGTTCCAAATGAGTAAGTAAGAAAGAGAAATATGCGAATTCGAAATGGATTTGAATAGTTTCTGTGTTTGCGCCCTAATCTAAGTAATGATAACATAATTTCTGCCTAAACGGACCAGGTCTGAAAATGGGTGTGGATTTAGAGGTGTACTCTGAAAACTGGTTCTGGATTTTTTTGGTCTGAAATCGGGTCAGGGTTTGAAGAACCGGGCGGTACACCCTAACCAAGAATTCTCAGGAGTAACCCCCCCGGGGTTCAACTCCAAGTTGAACCAACTTTGATGCCCTTGATCTCTATAATTATCAGAGCAGTAAAGCAAGAGACTATAATGATATTTTATTGTATCACATAAAAACAGAAACTTTTTTATTGCCACATTCATGTTTACGGTAATGGTACTACAGGGTGTTTCAAAAGTTCGTTCCGATTATAAATTGTATTTTGCGCAAAGCATTTAATGCTTCTTTCGGCAAATGAAAACTGATTCAGGTAAGAAATTTATCTAAATAACCGTTCAAAGCAATTTCAAACTAAAATTTGAAGAAAAATTTTTTTTTAATTTTTGCCCAACTGTACACGCACGCGAGGTTTTTTCTGCCTACCCATTTTGTATGTTTTCTATTTTGGTATTTTTATCGTTTTCTTTTATTTTCTCTCCTCCTTCATGAAAATGAAGGCCTATACTGTTTGTGCTAGAGGTCAGGCATCTATTTTTCTGGTCTTCTGGCCATTCATTCAAAAACAAATTGTCAAATTGTTGAAGAAGTCTGAACGATGACCGAACAAGTGGTCAAAAGTAAAGACCTTCGAAGGTAAGTCAGTCGCACTGTGCTTTGGGTTTTACGGCGCACAGGTGCGATTACACATGAATTTTTAGGCGTACAACCAAAAATCCAGTCGCATATGCGACCAGTTAGTCGCTAACTTTGAGCCCTGGACAATGTATTTCAATCATTACTCACCCGAAAGTAACACAAAACCACACGACAAACGACATTGCTTCTAGGATTGTTCGTTTAATATATATATATATATATATATATATATATATATATATATATATGTTGCATAAAAAAAACGGTCCTTGTAAAAAAGCGTCATTTTTATGTAAAAAAGCTGCTTTTTTACAAATTGAGCGGTTGTAAAAATACTGCTTTTTTACAAAAATATATTTTTGTAAAAAAGCAGCTTTTTTACAAATTAGCCGCTTGTAAAAATACTGCTTTTTTATGTAAAAAAGCAGCTTTTTTACGTAAAAAAGCTGCTTTTTTACAAGTTACTTGGTCGTAAAAAAGCTGCTTTTTTACAAATTAGCCGCTTGTAAAAATACTGCTTTTTTATGTAAAAAAGCAGCTTTTTTACGTAAAAAAGCTGCTTTTTTACAAGTTACTTGGTCGTAAAAATACTGCTTTTTTACAAAAATATATTTTTGTAAAAAAGCAGCTTTTTTATGTAAAAAAGCTGCTTTTTTACAAAATATATTTTTGTAAAAAAGCTGCTTTTTTATGTAAAAAATCTGTTTTGTTACAAAAGGTATTTTTGTAAGAAAGCTGCCTTTTTTATGTAAAAATCCTGCTATCCTATCGACAGAAGTCAGCCGCGCGTGGTCATTGCACGCGTGCTGAACAAGAATGCTGTATAATGACAGACTGGAAACAATAGACAACTCCCAAAGCACAAACTCAGCCAAAACGGTAAAAATCTTCAATGTTTACTCAAATTTGCGCTTATAGAAGGTAATGTCACAGTTTTTCAATGACCATGAAATTCAGAGTCCGGGTAGTTAGTTAATCAATTGTGGCCCTGAAAAAATTTGAAGGAAAAAAAACTACCAATTTTTAAGAAATGGCTTTTTTCATGAGATTGACTCTTAAACGCTGACAAACGTCAACAAATACCGAAAAGTATAATTTCTATATGTTTGCTTTGCTCGAAATCGCGCGCATTTACAAGGCCCTGAAGCGTTTTGCTGACTTGCAAGGATCCATCTGTTATAAGGATGCCCAAAATACAGAGATGAATCTCGTAGTTTGTTAGATATAATCCGTGTAAAGTTTGCTTATCATTTTCGCATAAATTATGACCTAAATTTGGAAACCGCTGAATTTCTCGAATTGGGTCTTTGCGATTTTGGTGAAACTCTGTTCAGCGCAAGGCACTAATGCGCACTATGTGTAGCCGAGAGATTTTCACGAAAAAATGCCGGCAACAGCAGATTTTCGACTCAGACCTCAAAGGGGCGTGGCATTATAACCACGTGACATTTACTCCGATCGCCAAAAATTTTATGTTATATTGTAGATTGATCTATATGTTATCCATTCTATGTGTTAGACTTACGATTAAAGTAAAGGTGGGGAAACCAGAGAGCTTCAAAGTAGGATGGTACCCCCCCCAAAAAAACTGGGTCGAGTCACCTTAATTACCTTCCTTGTTTTCAATGTCCTTGAATTTAGCGGAGATGTAAACCGACAATTAATCTCGGGATTGTCATTTTATTAAAAAAAATTTATCGAAACGTTTTTAAATAACCGTGAAATTTGTAGGTGTGGACCAAATTACGTACAAAAATGGTAAAGAAAGCAGCCAAAGGTAGGCTAATCAAATTCCTCTTTCTCACAATCGGCCGAAGAAATCTCTCACTTTTTTTTCTGACAAAGTTTCAAATGACATTAGACCACTGTGAGATGAAACTGCATTTCCAGGCCTCATCCCTTTCGTAAGATGTTAGCTAATTATGTCGATAGTATGTTTATTCACTGTTTTTATGACCGTTGAAACTTTCGAAAGGTTGAGTTTGATCGTCCGGGTGAACGTAGTCCTGAATAGGACTGTTGTTGTTGACAGTGACTGACGTTTCGACAACCTGTGCGGTAGTCATCTTCAGAGTCAAAGTGAGTTCAACTGGCTCTAGACTGTACTGAGAACGCTATTAAGAACTCTACTGTTGAACTACCACTACCTACAGACGACATTATGGACCTACTCAACCTCTGTTTGACTTCGACGTACTTTCAGTACAACGGCAAACACTACAAACAGTTACACGGTACAGCTATGGGCTCTCCAGTTTCTGTTGTTGTAGCAGAAATTGTCATGCAAAACATTGAGGAATAAGCCCTAGCTACCTACACGCGAACTGTACCTCTTTGGTTACGTTACGTTGACGACACATTCACAGCCGTACACAAAGACGTAATTGACGATTTTCACGAACATCTTAACAGACACTCAGAACGCGGACATACAGTTCACCAAGGAGATCGAAGAAAATGGTAAGATACCTTTTCTAGACTGCTTGGTCACTCGCAACAACAACAAGCTAAAAACGACTATTTACAGAAAACCGACACATACCGACCGATTACTAGACCAGTCTTCGTACAACCCGACCTCTCACAAGGCTACTACTATCCGGACTCTGACGAGACGAGCGCAACTAGTTTACGACTCACCTGACAGCCTACAAGACGAGACTGATTATCTTAACAACGTTTTTAGCGAGAACAATTACAAAACGGACTTTGTTAGACGGAACACTCAAAGTAACACTGATTCCAACTCTCACACAAACTCTGGCCCTGTTACGACAGCGACTATACCTTACATCAGAGGCACCTCTGAAACTATTGCACGTATATTACAACCTTACAATATACGTGTTGCGCACAAACCGATAACCACTTTACGGCGACTGCTTACTAATGTAAAGGACAAAGACAAACCGGAGGACAGACAGGGAGCAGTATACAAGATCAAATGCTGCGACTGCCAGGCTTCTTACATTGGTGAAACCGGCAGAAACCTAAGCATGCGACTGACCGAACACAAACGCGCGACGAGGAATGGTGACGTCAACAATCACATTGCTGAGCACCATTTAAAGACGAAACATCAAATTGACTGGGACTCTGCGACATGTATAACGTATTCTACAGACTACTATCAACGTCTTACTTTAGAAAGCTGGTTTACTAACTTGGAACAAACGCCACTGAATCGTAGCCAACAGTTACCAGCGCCGTACAAACGACTTATTGACGAGCTCAAGCAAAACTAACTACGAGAGAACAACTGGAGAACTGACAATTTGACTAACAATAGACGACTGTTTAACTGTGACAATAGACGGATCGAAACGCACCAATCACTGATTACGAGTCTTCATAGCCAATAACATCACGGCTTAACTGACAGACGACCAATAACATCGCGACATAATTGACCAATCAGATCAGTAACCAGAGTATAATACCATCAACTGACGTGATACAACTCACTTTGACTCTGAAGATGACTACCGCACAGGTTGTCGAAACGTCAGTCACTGTCAACAACAACAGTCCTATTCAGGACTACGTTCACCCGGACGATCAAACTCAACCTTTTGAAATGACTCCTGGGTTCAAACCTTTCACCGTTGAAGCTTTGTTTCAAAATATTTCCAAAACGCTCTCGTAGAATGTGTTTAAACTTTGCCACAACTAAGGCAACTAAGGGAGGTACAAGCTCCCTTAAGCAATTACTGAAAAAAAATCCAAGTACCAAGAAATACAAAGGCAAGTAAAAAACATAATGGCGTCATTATGTTGCCATGGTAACTCTAATGTCAGTAAAACATGGATCATAGCCAATTTTGATCTTTATATAGTGCAGCTGTTGTAACCTTTTTCCGATATCTTTGTTAATGCCGATGTGGTAAACGCTCAAAGTGGGGAAGTATACTCCTTAAAAAATCCAGTTGAGCCACCTTAAACTGGATGCACCATGCGATATTCTGTTATTAAAGCCTATATGCAATCACTGTTGATAACTGCACAGTGAGGTTTTCATGTGTTAGTTGGGCAGGAACCGGCTCAATTCTTACTTGCACTATAAAAAGCCCTCAAAGCCCTTCATCTATTCTTTTAAATGACAGGATTTCCTTGCAATGCAATCTTCATTCCCTGTACTCCAATGAACATTATTCATTATAGCAAGGGACTCAGGGTAGTAGACCAGATAGAAGTGAGTCCCAGGCTATAAAGTGGTAGTAGTAGTAGTAGTAGTAGTAGTAGTGGTGGTGGTGGTAGTGGTGGTAGTAGAAGTAGTAGTGGTGGTAGTAGTAGTAGTGGTGGTAGTGGTAGCAGTAGTAGTAATAGTAATAGTAATAAATTGCTTTATTTGCATGTTCCGCATCATTTTACAGTATTGCAAAAGCATGCATATGACAATCAAAATATAAACAAACAGCGCTAATAATAATCTAGAAAAATTCAGTTACATTACTAACAATGAATCAGGTATTTTCATAACTAACTTATTTACATGATGTTCCTTCGAATTCATTATCAGTTTTATGCTTTCTGGAGATGATTTCTTGGCAAAGTCAGGTATTATTATTAGTAGTGGTGGTGGTGGTGGTGGTAGTGGTGGTAGTAGAAGTAATAGTGGTGGTAGCAGTAGTGGTAGTGGTAGCAGTGGTGGTAGTGGTAGTGGTAGTGGTAGTGGTAGTAGTAGTAGTAGTATATAGTGACAAGTTACAACTCAGTGGTTGAGATGGCCCAATTAGAGTAAGACCAAAATGGCCATAGACATTGAGGCAAAAAAAAAACCTGTAAGGTTTTCAGGGTTGAAAAAAAAATGTCATACCTTTCTAGAATGTACTACCCCATTTGGTATAAACAAAGTGACATCTACAAAATATTTCATGGAAAGTACATGGTATTTAATCATTAGTAGATGAGGCAGAAATCGTATGAACGAGTAAGATTTCCGATACAAAGGCGGTGAGTTTGAAAATAAATACCAAGTTCAGAGATTCTATATCTTCCCTCAAAATGATTGGAAAAGGCATTAGAACTCATCGGTGCTCTGGATCATGACAAAACAATTCGCTTGTGTTTTTTTGGCGAGAAGAAATCAATATACTAACGTGCGGAAGATGTTTTTGCTTTTAAATTTAATACATATCAAATTCAACAATACATAAGCTTATCTTTGATCGTTGTCACAAACCGGCACAGCATTGTGATCGCCGCCGAGCGGAGCGTAATTACACTTGTTGTAAATATGAGCACATGTAACTACAACTGGAAAGGCTTAAATGAGTCCGCATTCCCTGCTCATTTATACCTAAGTTAGTACTATATATTTCGAAACCATTTAGTAAATTGACAGTCGACCTTTCGCAAGAATCAGTGTTTATCAATAGATTTCATCGCATTGATCCCACAAAGACTTACTATTTCTTCGC